>RJWM01006406.1:0-84539 GCA_004363535.1 Dasyprocta punctata
TTCTGGTGTTTCTATCATAACATTTTGGGCTAAGTCATTTCAACATGAAAAAATGACAGTGGTCTACCCCTTCTTCTGCCCCACAGCTTGCTGGATGCTGAATGAATTTTGATTCTTTTTTGTTTACATTTATTTATTTATTTATTTTTTGAGACAGAGTCTCACTATGCAGTTTAGGATGGTTTTGAACTCACTTTGTAGCCAGGCTGGCCTCAAAATCACAACGATCCTTCTGCCTCAACCTCCCAAGTGCTGGGATTGCAGGTGTGCGCCACCACGCCCAGCTTTGCTGTATGAATTCTGAAACACTGCTGTAGAAAGGGAAAGAAGCAAGGAGGCCCAGAGCGTGCACAGACGCCCGACTGCAGCAGCCTCTGCTACCTGTTGTGGAGACTCATAAACCCTGGGGTTAAATTCATCTTCTTCTCCTCCACTGCTGTGACCCAGGGGTAGTCTCCGGTATTCCTGGCCTGCTGGCTACACTACACCTTGTTCTTCCACTCTTGCTCCTAACCTAACCCGCACTACCACCTTGGCTTTGTTTCCCACAAGCAGCTGGGCTCATCTTTCAAAAGAAAAATGCATCAAGCTTTTAATGGTTCCCACACCCTTCGCCTACAATACACCCTGGCTCCCATTCTACGTCTCTCGGTATCTCGCCTCTCCTTCTTGTTTACAAGCTATGTCACCGCTACTCTGGGTTTCTGTGTATTTCTTGAATGAAGAAAGCTCCTTCCCACATGAAACCTGCCTGGACTGTTTCCCCCCCAGACCTCTGCAAGTTGAGTTTCTTTTGATCACACAGCTCTCAATCCAGAGAGAGCTTTCCCTGAGGGGCCCATCGAAAGGGACACCCTGTTTTCAAGGCAATATAACCATGTTGCTGTTTTATGTTTCCCAACTTACAAATGAATGAAAGACGTTTTCGGTGGTTGAGGGGTTGGAGGAGCAGTAGTTATGGCCTTGTACTCAGCAACCTTTGGCTTCTCAGTGCTAGGGAGGGTTTAGGTTTATAGTGGACAGAGCCTGAGGGTGTCAGGTTACTCAGCAGGTCTACAACACCCTCCAATCCCTCTGTCTGTTGTCCCCACCATTAGAACAAGTAAAGACGAGACCCTTAGAGAAAGTGGGTGAAGCAGTCACTTACTTATAGTGGATCCGGACTCGGGCCTGTTCAGGGAGCTGATGATGACGAAGCCGAAGCCTTCATTCTCCTTGCGGTGAATGACCACGTCGTTGGTCTGCAGGCTGTGGGAGGCGAAGCCTTCGGGGGGAGAGGCGTTGCTGCTGGGGGCAGCGTGGTTGCTGTTGGTGTAAGTGGCGTAGTCACTGCGTGGAGAGCTGTGGTGGGTTGATATGGAGCCCGGGCTCCTCCCATTCTCTGGGCAGGGCTCCCCTGGAACACACATCACACACAGAAGGCTGGTGTTTAATGGAAGTCTTACACCAGCTGACTGGCTGTGCAGAGCCCTCGAAGGGTTGTGAGCCCAGGTATGGAATCCCCTGTTCTTTTTTTTTTTTTTTTTTTTTTTGCGGCACTGGGGATTGAACTCACAGCCTTGTGCTTGCCAGGGCAGGCGCTTAAGCCGCTAAGCCAAACTCCCCAGCCCTGGTTTTTTTGAGGCAGGGTCGCACTATGTAGCTCAGGCCGGCCTTGCGCTCGCGTTGTAGCCCAAGCCGGCCTCGAACTCACAACGCTCCACCTACCTCAGCCTCCCGAGTGCTGGGATTAAAGGCGTGCGCCACCACGCCCGGCTGGAATCCCCTGTTCTTGACCCCATTCTACTCTCTCTAGGAAACACAGGTAAAACCCCACATTAGCCTCTGTGCTGCCATCTGTTCGGACCTTGCTCTCCTTGGAACTGCAAACCCAGGACAAGACTGACCTGGCCCTGAGCATCTCGATCACATCATACTTGACCAAAGATGATCACAAAAGAAGCAGAGAGAACCCTAAACTCTAGGGCACAAATGAATCACTTAAAGAGCTTCTGAAGGGAATACATTTTCAGGGCTCACCCAGGGAAAGATTTTTTTCAATAGGTTGGTGAAGATTAGGTACGGAAATTAGGATTATGTTTCAAGGTCTTTGAGGAATGCTACTACAGATGTGTGTAGATATGGGTAGAGCTAACGAACCTGGGGGTGTCCACACACAGTGACTGACAATTCTGTTAAAAGTTTTACTTCTTTTATTTTGTGATATTATGAGAATCTAGAGTTCTTAATTTACTTCATGTGGTGTGGGAAATACACTCCTTATAAGTTGTCCGCATGGCTTCTGTATGCCTATCATATGTCAATAAAGTGTTTTAAAATGATAAAGTGTTTTTTTTAATTTAAAAAAGTAGTTTGCTCATTGTAAGATCAAATCTAATAATGATACCAGGCTAAAAAATTGTGAATTTTGAATCTCTATGGAGGTGTTGGAGGTTTTGCTTATTTATATTCCATATTACAAAAGATAATCTATTAATCAAAGGCCAAATCAGCACTTCCATAAGAAAGGAAGCGTATGTACATGGGCGAATGATAGAAAGTTGGCAGCTAAGAGAAGCTGGTTTTTGAAATGAGAGTTATTCTGTCATCCAGAAAGAATTTGGTCATTTTAATTTAATACCTAGGTATTGGCACTGTATTAAAATAACTAAAGTGAGCATCTAGAATACCGTAAATAAAAACAGGACTCTTTCATTTCCCTCTTAAAATTTAGTTAGTGTACTCAAAAGTGTTTATGGAACAGGAATTATAAGATGGAAAGTGATGACCATTAGCAATTCATTTTTGGATCTTTGTAGACATTGTCTTCTGTTTAGAACAGTATAAAATGTCTCATTTGGCAGTTCACAAATAATCAGCCACAACGCCAACGGAAGCTCTTAGCTTCACAGGCTGAAGTTGTAGCCAGCTAGACAGTAGTTTCGGGTTTGCAGTGGCGCTAAAAGGCCCTGTGTAAGTGACTGGGATCCCAGCCCATGAACTATTTGGTGGTCAGGGCCTTGTGGGATGTCTTCTGGTCATTGTGGCTGTGTCCCTCCACTCTCGTCCTCTCTTTTACTCCCTGGCCATGAGATGAATGACACTGCTCTTCCATATTCTCTTGAAGGATGTGCCGCCCATGCCCACAACAGCAGGGCCACTGGTTTGTGAACTGAGAGCTCCAAAACTGCGAGCCAAAAGAAACCTTGTCTCTTTATACGTTGATGTGTCTCAGGTATTTATTACAGTAATGGGAAGCTGCTAACAACTCTAAGTGAAAAGGCTGGGGATAAAGAACTAAAACTGTCAGACATGTTTTGTTATACTGATATCCAAAGAAGGAGTTGCATTTATTCATATTCCAATTTTGAAATTGGCCTTTCATCAGTTAAAAATTTTTTAAAAAGGAAGTGAAATGCAAAACTAACTGATTAATAAAGTAATAAAATGAAAAAGGCTTTACAAAAATGTATTCATTTCTCATTTATAATTATGGAGTGAAAGAGATGCAGGCTATTGTTTTTCTTATTTGATAAATTTGATTTTTTCTAATTAATAGAGGCTTTAATAAACAAAAAGGATGCTTTTCCTTTGTAAGAAATCTAAGGTCATGAAAAAACAAAATGTCAATGTCAAAGACTTTCCCTTTTTGGAACTAGAATTTAACATTTCTGCCTCTTAAATGTATCCTCCCTATGAGAAACACCATCCAGAGACAAGCTGTTCTTGTGTTGGTGAAGCACATGTCCTTTATCAGTCCTTGTGCAAGTTGGAAATAAAGTGATTAGAGATAGTCTGGAAGAAGAAAAACAAACAATTATTATGCTGCTACATTAAATTGAAAATCTCCCTGAGTTATTGGACCAAATCAGTAACTAAATGTCATAGGCAGTGACAAGAGAGATCTCATTTTCTGGCTGTCATATTTTAGGGAGTCGAGAGCTGTGGTTGTCAGCAAATCAGCAACAAAGAAAAATTATCTGTCTTTGTAGTAAATGGCTGGGAGTGGCTGTACCACCAGCTCTAGAGAGAGAAAGGGAATCATGGGCTAAATCAGCTTGAGAGGTCTCAGGTAGGCACAGAGGCCACTGTGTGTGTGGAATACTTCTTCATTGCTTTTGGACTTCTCTTTCAACCCTTAGAAGAAAGTTCTTTATCTTTAGCAGACTGAGTATATTTTAAATCAAGATGTTCAAGCAACTTCTAAGTTCTTTCTGGGGTTGTCCTGGGTCCCTTACATTTGAAAATTGGTACCATGATTGTCTTGAAAGGATTGAACCCATCTCCTATCTCTATTTCACAGCTCAGGATCCAAGCAGAACTGTCTTTTCCAGCAATTCCTGTCTGGTTGTTTCAGAATAATACAATCAAATGTCATGAGGTGACCAGATAGCCTGCGCATTAAAAAAATTCCTCATTTCCAAGATCCCTGAATCATTCTTCTGGTTCACAAGTGGGTGTACAGTATTCAGTCACTTAGTGCTTACTAAAGTCAAGCAACTCATTTTTAGGTTAAATTTCCATTTTGTTTCCACCAGCAATCCTGGAAATTATTGCAGCTGATCGGGCTCCCCTTTGGGAGGGTTGGCGTTGTCCACAAACCCTGCCGGGTGAGACACTCACAGCAGAGTGTGATCTCCTGCTCAGGGCTTGCTGCTGGTTTGTGCAAGGCTGGCCTGTGCTTCACTCGCTAATTGTTAAAACTCACTGCCGATGTTTGTAAGTAGGGAGATTTCACAGAAATAGGGATTTCTGGTTTCTCTTGAAATATTTGGTGATAAGCAGCTGGAGTTGGGTACTGACTGTTCCTTTAACTGGATATGTGGGTTCCGGGTCACCACTGACTTTATCATTCCCCAGTGCCTCTTATGAACACCAGATTTACTAATTTATTCACTCATTTACCCGGAGCATGAGGAGCCCATGGGGCCAAAGGGACTTAGTTAGCCAGAGCCTCCCTTTTCCTTCTAGACCAGATACTGGGTACCACAACTCTAGGAGTCTGTAACCAGGGGCACCGTGCCTGCTTCAGACTGAGACTGAGCCTCTCCTCAGGTTGTGCCCTCGAAGGACGTCAGCCCTGCAGTTGGGCATACCTTGCCCTGATGCACAGCCGAGGCAATGCGGCATGTGTGTGGGCAAATGTGACACCCGGGTGTGTGCGCTGGCCCCTCACAGTATCTTGAGGTGCAGTGGCAGCCCATGATACGGCCCTGCAAATGTTCAGAGCGCCAGCCTGCAAGGATTTGGGTGGGTACTTCTGGCTTAGACTCCTTGAGGCAGACACCTTAGTGACATGGGCGACAAAGGACAAGGGATACATTCAGAAAGGACAAAGTAAAGTAAGCAGGACCGTGGGTGTGCTTGCACTCAGCTGTCAGGGAAGCCTTTCCTTCCTCAGCATTGCACCGAGTGTGAGTCTTTCCTTAGGTGCTAGCATGTTTTGACTCCAGCCTGTTTTGATTAAGTCAGGAAACTTTCCCTTCACATCCATTTCAGATTTACACTTCAGGAATTCCTCAGAGACGCCCTTCTTCTTGAACAAATGGCGCACATTCAAAATAATGTGTCATTAGGTTGAGCATCTCAAAGCTGAGCCACCAAATACATAAATATTTATACTTTCAGTGTAATAATTAAAGCTGCTCCGCTGGTATCCTTAGGGGGAAAAATGCCAACGAAGTACTAGAGCTGGTGGCCTTGCTAAGACGTCTTCTCTCAAACCTGTTCAAGGTGTGAGATTAGCACAAGGGGTAGGTAGCAAAGAAAACAGGAAGCACTGCTGGGTCAGCTGACTCCTTACCTAACGATTCCTCTCCTTGGAAGATCCAGCTTGCCGTGGCCTAATTAAAATTTTTGCTTATCTTTGCCATGTACATTTTTTTAAATAATTTAATGTCGGGAGCAGGCTTCTGGGTTATTTTATTCACTGTTCCTAAACTATGTCTCTGGTATGGATGAGGTCTTTTTCAGCACTGTCAGCTAGGAAGCCAGTAGCCTCTTCCCCGGGAAGCGAGGAAGGGCATTTGTAGGAAGCAGGTGGGTAAAGGGCAGCTACACAGGTCTCATCCCCATCAGCCCCACCTACCCTGACCTTCCTGCACTGCGCTGCTCTTCTGACCTCTGTCCATACCGAAGCTGATCGCTTGCTTCAGCTTTGAACCATCTCATCACAAGCCAGGCTTGCACCACCCACTGCCTTGTTCAGGAAAACATAGTAATAAAAACAACAACAACAGCAATGGCAGCACTCCTTGCAAAGGCTTCTTTGGAGTCACATCCATTTGTAGTCATCCTTTCTCACTTGGGAGAAACAGCAGCTATGGAAAAGGTCATCTCTGCACCTTGGAAATCTCTTGGACTCTGTTTTTAGACCTTTACTTTGCTCTCAAAGTAGTCTTGGCTGAACTTAATCATTTTCAGTCCTGATGAAGCTTTCAAGGAAGAGTGGGCTGAATTATCTTGGAGACTCTCCTGGTGTGAATGAGCAGTTTACAGCAGAACATTTTCAAAAATTAAATGCACTTGAAATGCACTCAAAAGCCGAACAGAGTAAAGTTGGTAAGAAATCCAGGAAAGAGCATCTTCACGGAAGTCATGTGACCCACAGATTGCAAGAATACCTTTGGGCAGCACTGGTGTACCCTCCAACAGCTTGCGCTGATTAGAACAAAATTTAATTTGCCATAATCAGTCGGTGGCAAGGGGAGCATGAAATTATGTCGGTGCACTGGTTTTGTACTTTGCTGTATATTTCCTTGTAAATCAGGTATCTTTTTAATTTATCTTTAGGTTACAGAACATATAGCACGGCAAACTTTTTATTAAACATCACTCTGGAGAGAGAGTTAAGTGTTAACCAAGCAAGTCCTGTCTCCCAACTGGCATCTCACCCAAGGGTAAGGCATAATTCACTGTGTTTTACTGCCTTGGGTCAAGTGTCTGCCATGGATTCCAGCAGACGAATGGCACCTCTTAGCGGAACCTTCGTCCTACACGAGAGATACAGCAGACTCCACTGGTGAGGGCTGACGGTTCTTCTGACCTGGCTTTTAAGTGATTGCCTGTGCTCAAATCTAGTTTCTAGAGACTCAAAGAGAAAAGGATTTTTGGTTCAGCGAATAAATCTAGTCATTCACAGCCTGTGATGAGCAGGTGGCCTTTTTCTGGATTCCAGCATGGTGTGGATCAGCACATAGGGTCCTGGGGTTGGGAGTGACAATCACAAAAGCTCGGTCTTTGAACGTGTCGGGGGAAGGGACAGGGTCTGCATAGGGGAAGGGCAACTGAAAGTGGTATAAGAAACAACCCCAGGGATGAGAGCCCACCTCTGCGGTGTCAGGAACTCTGTGTGGACTCCTGGGCAGGCTGCTAGTCCTCCGGCCTCAGTGTCCTAATCTGAGACGAGGAGCTCGGGTCATTTAGGGTTCAGCATGAGGGGTGCTCCAGGGGCCGAGCGGAGATGCCAGCAGGAGACTGGGGCAGCAGGTGGCTGTGGAGCACGGCCGGCGAAGCTGCTCGTGTGACCCACAGGACTTGGGATGGGTAGTGCTGGGAAGAGCTGTGACCCCCAACTCTTTCATTGTTCAGATTACAAAAACAGCATGGGGCTTGTGACAGGCATATTGCTTAAAACATAAATCTTTTCTTGGGGGGTTTGCGATGGTGAAGAGAAGAAAATTAGATCATATTATGAATATGTGGGCTGATTTATAAAAGTATGTCTTCTGTGGTTTCTTTTATGAAGCCAAGGAAATGGTTGTAAAGGGAATAATTATCGGCAATTCAACTGTTTCGTAAGTTTGGAGCTATATGAATTATGTTCTCTCAGAGTGAGTGCTGTATTTTTCTATGCAGGGTAACTGTTCATTGTTACCTTTTATCATGTTTTACAATGAAAGCTAACTTTCCATCCTGGTTTCCTTATTATGGTATCAAAATACCATAGCTTTCTGTTTGTAAACGCAATGAGAAACATTTCCAAAAGACGTATTTTTCCATTGTTATAATCTTCCTCTTATAACTACATCCACCAAAGAGCAAAGAGCATGCCTGTATGAAATCAGCCCCAGGCTTAGCTAGCAATTTTTAATGGCTGCATTTGAAATGCAGGCCTCAAAGACTGCTTGGATTTTTGTATGAGTGGGGTGACAGTCTACTTGCAAAATCATAGTTATTCTGGGAATCTCTAGGTTGCTTCTTTCTGGTACTACAGCAACCTTTTTTCCCGGTGCCCTCACGATTTCTCATGAGAGCACCTCGCCACCCAGCCCCCGGTCCCCTGCTGTGGCTCCAGTACCAACCTCCACATAGCACCTTTCTTCTCACAGTGAGGTTCACCTGCCCGTTGCGGGCTGCGTGGTGCATGAGGTCGATGACGTAACGATGGGTCTTGCCGGCCACTGGGATCCCGTCCACATAGACCAGCTCATCCCCCGGGTGGAGGCGGCCGTCTCTGTCCGCTGAGCCCATGGCGATGACGGCTCCGATCACAATCTAGAGGAGCAGAGAGAAGGAGAGGACCATCACATCACATGTGCACACGTGAGCTGGCTCTCGATCGTGAGGACCAAGAGGCCGGGAGGGTGTCCTTCCCACGCTCTTGGGCTGCTGACTCCTGGAGCAGTAATTGTCTCTGACGGACTGCTGATAGCCGTAAAGCTTGGGCGACATCTGCTTCCTGGCTAATGAGCTATCACCCTCAAGGAAACATCCACCTCAAAATAATCTAACCCGAGCTGGCCAGCACACATACTCTGCATTGAAACGAGGCAGAGACTGGATGCTGTCTACAGTTCTTACTTGTGCAGCTTGGCTAAGGCTTCTTAGCCTCTGTAAGTTATTTCTTTACCTGAAAAATGGGGAAACTAATAAGGGGACCAATTTCAAGGGGTTTTGGAAGAAGAGAATGAAACAATGTACAGTATGTGAAGCATTTGACTTTTTTCATGGCATACAGGGAGTACTCAAAAAATGCCAAGGAGAGAGCCAGGGATGGTGGTAATCCCAGTACTCAGAGGCTGAGGCAGGAGGATTACCTCAAATTCAAGGGTAGCCTGGGCTACATAGTGAGTCTAAGCCACCCTGAACTACATAGCGAGACCGTGTCTCAACAGAGGAAAAGCTGCCCCCACACCCCAAAACAACAACAACAAAAATGTCAAGGAGAAACAAGCTATTGTGCATTTTTAAACTCTGATAGAAGTTCACAATTTTTGTTTTTGTTGTGTGTTTCGGTTTTGCTTTGGAAGGCTGGAGGACAAAAAGCAAACAAAACAAAACAAAAACAAAGCAACAGTAACAGTTGCCCTTTTTCTGGTCAGATGACTTGCTCAAAACATCTCCGTCACACGCCTTCTCTGGACGTCCGCCCCATGCCTTTGGATATTTCTTTGCAGTGCTCTCCACGGCTGCCTGTGGCCTGGACCTGTGTTTGGTGGAGTCACGGCCACCATGCTGGGAAGCGGGAGGTGCACATCCGGGGACTGTAGGGGCTGTCAAAATTCCCTGAACTAAGGTTCCCACGCTCCATTAAAAATGCTTGGTTTAGTGTCCATTAGCAAGGATCTTTTTCTGTGTCTGAGGAAGCAAAATAGCAGGAAATATTTTAGTTTTGCTGTTTAACCTATGAAAATTTTTCCAGTTGCTGGGCGACGGGCTCCTTTTCCTACGGCGCTCAGCGTCTGAAGGTGGAGGTTAATGCCAGCCTGGGAACACCGCGAAGCATTTACTCTGGCTCTGAACACTTAGGGAGTGACCTTTGGCTCGTGAACTAATTTCCTTCAGACACAATAAATTCCTTGGAGTCTCAGGTCTGTGGGCTCCACATAGATTCCGGCTGGCTTGCAGAATGGCTCTACCCTGTCATGCAGGCTGTGTTCTCGGACTTGGCAGCGGTCTGACCCCTTTGCTCTTGGTCACTTGGTCACTTGGCGCCAGATCTGGAGGCCCAGCTCTTTTCAGGTGCTGTATAGTTAAAATTATAATCTGAGGACTTTCCAGGCTCAGTTTATTGAATAATTTCTTATTTTAGAAAAATAAAAATCCTCTACACTACCGCTGCTTTCCTCCTATTCCCGAGGGGTGTGGAATAGGATTGCTGCTGTGTTGAATGTTAGCGTTCTGATGAGTGATTCATTACTGATATCAAAGGAAAGGCTTGAACCTCTGCCTTAGATGGGTTGCACAGCGTGGCTGTCTCTTAGCTGTGACCCACTGTACCCCTTTGCTGTAGTCTGGAAGCTGGGCTCGCTTTGGACAGTTTCTCTTTTATTGTCATGCCAACTTGGCATTTATGAATTTCTTTCAAAAGATGTTCCAATCTAGTCTTCAAAAGGCTCAACCTACAATGGAGTGCTTCAAAGATTTTAAAAATTCTTTGTGCAAAAGCCGGTTAAAATGCATGTTTACATCTCTCCACTGCGGCAGGCGAAGTTGTGTTTTGTCAGGTGAGCCCAAAGAAGATGCTTTGACCTTTAGATCTCTGGCACACTTAAGTGGGAGGATTTAGAGCTAGTTATGGTTTTTCAATTTTTAAATAAATTTTTAATAAATTATCAATTTTAAGGTATAGTCCTGATTCTAACAAAAGTGAAACAAAAAATAGGGGTTACAGTTGAGCCATAGCTGTAATTGGGCTCTGTTCAAAAGCAGTAAGGATGATGTTTCACATTGCAAAGTTCTTGTTTCTCCCCTGCTACAGGGAAGCAGCCACATATACAGAACTCTTGAAGTTACACTCTGTGCTAGCAGCTTAATGTCATATTGATTAAAAGGAAGAGCTCAGTAAATACCTGCTTTCCTGTGATATTGGTATAATACAAGTTATTCTCATTAGTTCATCTCTTCTACAAATATTCATTGAGCCCAGGGGTACTTTCAAGCGCAAGGGCATCAATAATCAATAAACAAAAATCCCTGCCCTATAGAGTTTCCATCCCAGTGCTCAAAGACAAATGTGACGAATATGTAAATTACATAGTCTGCCAGGAGGCAGGTACGATGGAGGAACTATGGCAAGTTGAAGAAGGTGTCAAAATGTGGTCAAGGTGAGACTAGAGTTGGTTAGAGGGAGCATCATTGAGAATTTTACATTGTGCAAAGATTGAAGTTCACTGCAAGCCATTTACTAAAGACCTTCAAGCTTTAACCCTTAAATCTTCCTATAACTTGCTCTATCAGATCCTATATATTTGTGTGAAAAGTATACTCAGTTAATATTTCAATTATATAAATAGCCAGGTGTGGTGGCACATGCTTGTAATCCTAGTACTTGGGAGGCTGAGGCAGGAGGATCATTGTGAGTTTGAGGCCAGCCTGGGCTACAAAGTGAGTTCAAGGCCAGCCTGAACTGCATAGTGAAATCCTGTCTCAAAAAAAAAAAAAAAAATCCAAATAGTAAATTCATGTTTGTATCTCTCAATGCTTCAATATAAATTACTATGTAGTAGTATTTAACTTATCATATTATATGTGTATATTATATAATCACATATAGTTTATAAATATGTAGTGTTACACAGTATTATAAAATTTACTCATGGTGTTTATCACATAAATTCTGTGCTACACATTTTATTATTTGGTATTGGTCAGGACGCAGTGTCATACATGTGGATATTATCATACAATTACATTATATAGTGTTCTCCACCTTACTTCCCAATTGGGGTTCCGCAGGCAGCCGTGAGGCCAACTCGAGCTGAGTCGGGCACCGTGCACCCCAGACCCGCAGGATTTCATGCACTCCTGCTTCGCCGCGTGGCATCTGCTGCATTTCCCGTCCCTCAGGGCACCGGCCCCTGCTGGGCCAGCCTGACCGCGCGCTGGCCCCTCCTCCAGGCCTCCTGCTGCTGCTGCTCCTCAGCCTTGGGTAATTTTGCACCTGTGTGCCCTACACAATATTTCACCTCGGACACACGATAGCTCTATGGGACACTGTGCAGGAAAAAAACACAACTTTTCCTCTTTACTTCAGCTATGATTTGTGCACTTGATGCATTCTATTGCTTCCCACCTGCCAGCTTCACTGCGGGGGCTGGATAACGTATGAGTCCCTCCTGCACTGTAACCCTCTTGGCTTCCCAAAGGACACACTGTCGGCCTGCTTAAGCTCAAGAGAATGTGCTGCTTCCCCATCTGCCTCCCAGTCAGGAGTTCTCAGACTCTGGGGTGCGGAGGAACTCCCCGTGAGCTCCGCATGATCCACGTTCCCCCAGGAGAGGGTGGATGCTGCCGGGTCTGGCTCAGTCCCACTCTCGGGACTACGGCTCTGAGCACTGCATTCGGTGTGATGGCCACGGGGCCATTGGGACTGGCGCTGTCCCAAGTTCCTTGAGAGGCTTTCCTCGGGTACGTGGCCCACACTCTCTGTCGCTCACACCGCCACTTCCCAGGGCTCCAGTGTTTAGTCTGGGTTCCCCGACCCCTGAGTCCCGTCTTCCTGCTGGTCTTGCTGGTCTCTGGTCAGCGAGTCCACCTGGCCAGCACGTGCCTTGGCCCACCCTCCCCTTTGGCCTCGCTGGACTCCTGGCCTCTTCTCTACCTGCAGGGAGGGCCTTTTCATCCTGCCCTCCTTGCTTAGGCCCTGAAGGAGCAGCTTAAGACCCACAGCCATGTCTTTCCGATTGCCTTCTCCAATGAACAAAGGGGATAAAACCACCCCACAGCCCCACGCGTCCCTGGCTGTGAAGACTTGAGCAAAACAGCATTAACTGTGGTGTAACTGCCACTCCCACGAAAGGGGCTGATGCCCAGTAAGCCAAGGAAGAGAAAAGAACTTTAAGAAGAAAACGAAAACAAAAAACAAATGAGAAACAAAACCCAAGCCACCTCTCAGGCCTTTGAAAGCTTCCCTGCCTCACCTCCTCGAAGCGAGTCCAGCCCCGGGAGATTGGCTCCTCCGGAACTGTCTCCCGGGTCCGCCTGGCACCACAACAAGCGCGCCAGGCCCTTCCTTCTGAGACTCCCCGTGAGCCTGCACTGGGCCCTGTGCAGAGGAGTTCTCTGCCGCCTTTGGTCTTGATGCTTTTCTGTCTCTTTTAGCTCACAGCTGGAAATTTCATGTTTGTTTCTGTCTGGCATTTTCTTCATTTCTTCCCATCCCTATTGTTACTTAACTGTGAAAAGCAATTCCTTTTGCAGGAAAAATGCTCACACACTTTGTTTGATCCAGAGTCCTGCTGTTCACTGTTTGTCCAAAGCCCCGTTGTCATGTTGTAGGAGCCCCGTTGATGTCAATACCGTTTCACATTCAAGGAGGCAGAAACCCATCCGGAGTGACCTGTGAGACCTCCCGAGGCTGGGGACTGGGGCACCTCAACCGCCTCTCCTTGGAGCACACCAGCAATTCAGAGCGGCCGGTGCCTCAGCTCCGTATGCTGCCTCTGGACGGGGGGCCCAGCAAAGCAGGAAGCAAAGGCTGCTGAGGAGAGGGCTTTGTGTTGAACTCATTCAGCCCAATGCAGTCATTCTGGTTTTCCGGGCTCATTTTAGGGCTTTGGTGGCATCAGGGAGATTTAGACTTCTACTTTAAGGCTTAAATGTCAAAATTATAACTTGCTGCAGGTGTGTGCGTCTTCAATCATTCCAAGAAGGAATGAACAGGAACACATCTAACTAAACACAACAAGGCTAGCCAGCAACCCAGGGATTGTGAAGAGGACTATCCTAAAAACGTGATGCGAGGAGAAAGGACTCAGGGCTCAGGAGGCCCGGGCCCCTGGGAACCTGGGGACAAACTGGGCAGGAAGATGTCCCCGAGGCAGGTTGAAGAGCACGGCGCGTGCCCACCCTGAGCTTCAGCTGGAGCAGTGTGTGTGGGATGGGTAGCGATTCCCTCTCTCCTGCCAGGCAGCTTTTGGCAGGCCCTGTTCCTTCTCGAGGACCAAGACTACGCTGGTCCTCCCCACAATGGAGTCAGGCAGGCCCTTCTCCTTCCGGGGCAGCCAGGGACAGGCGAAGGTAACACTTACCGAGGAGGGTTCTGGCTTACCCGCCAAATGATAAAGTATGAGCCCGGGGCCTGGCAAAGTAAGAATTTCATATTTCGAAGACTACTAATGCAAGTATAACAGGAAGAATTGAAACTGCTGCTTTGCCCCATATTTATTTCATAGCTTAATGCTTAATTTGTATTTATAGATAAAAGAAGGGACCTGACAATATGTTCAGTGCTAAGAGCTGATAAAGATCATGGCCTGGCCCTGGTTGCTGGCTCCTGTGGCATAAAATATTCATATTTCCAATTTCTTTCAATCCAGTCCTCCGGGATGGGCCTTTCAAAGATGGCGGTTTAAGCAGGCAGCACAGGAGCCGCTGGGCATTCTGGGAACTGTGATCACGCCTAGCCTGAAACGGGCCACCGTGTGGCCTCCAGCTGGTTGTTACAACTCAAGACAAGCTCCAGGATGCTAGAGCCATTTTATTTTTTTTTTTTTGAGAGAAGATCAAAACTTTTAATATGTGAAATGAGTTAGAGTGCAACGATTTTAAAACCAGCTCTGCTTCTAGGTCAGGGTAATTCTCCAGGGGCCTACATTTAAAGGCCATAGGAAATGTAAGCTCCTGATCATTATGCGTTCTGAGAAACCCAGTGACAGTTTTGTCTTAGTAAAGAGTGCTCTCTTTAACTCCATGCAACACGTTTATGTAGTGCCAGGCTCTGGGCTAGTCTTGGAAGACATAAATACCAGTAAACCACAGTTCTCACCTTGGAGAGGCCCATAGGTTGATATGATGTCAGCTAGTATATTCTAGAACAAATAGAGATTTGTCTTTCTGGTGAAAATTCCTTTAGCTGGTAAATTTGAGGAATTATGCAGGTTTCAGTGCCATGGATTTGATTCAAGTTTGTCTTCATTTCCCATATCATACAAATGGCATGATATTACCACACAATGGTATTTTATTTTGAGCATGGGGTTTTAATTTGTTTCAACCCTTTGGGATCTTTTACGCTTATAGTTTTGTAATAAAGAATTCGGCCTCGGTTCAGAGAAAGGTCTGGTGATTGTCCCTGGTTCCTGAGAGGTAATCCCTGAATTCTTGGAATAGGAGTGTCTTCTTTTCCAGCCCTGATAGTTTAGGACCAGAGGGTGATTCAGGAAGCGCCAGCCACATCAAGAGTCTTCGGATGAGGACTGCGTAGCAGGAATACCAAGCACTTCACGGCGGGTGGGGATTTGAGTCCAGTGGTATCAGCCTGGCCTCTGGGAAAAACAAGAGGCTACAAATTGAGCTCTGGCAGCAGTGACTGGTCAGCCATGCCCATGTAATGAAGTCTGAGTTCTTCCAGGGAGTGAGCGAACTGGAGGAAGGCCGTGGGTACAGGGCAGTTCTCCAACGGCCTGAGAGTGGCCTCTCTGCCCTCCTTGCTGGTATTTCTTAAGAACAGCCATAGAATATTCTGAGAACATAACATCCCGAGATGAGGAGGAGCCAGCTGAAATACGGAGCTGTGTTCCAGTTCCTGGCAGAGTGGGAATCTCCTTCAGTGCTTTACCCCCATGAGCCATATTACTCCAGGGTATAAAGCTCGCAGGGTTCAGCTTTTGGGGGTTCCTCAGTTATGATGCAAGTGGGATATGAACAGTTGAGACTACGTCTGTCCTTAGAAACTCTCTTGAGCCTCAGGGACCAGCTCAGAGGAGCCCTGTGCTCCTGCTGACCTCTGCAAGCTTAAGTCCACTTCGTGTAATCTGCCGTGCGCGCATCTCCTGCCTCGATGCAGACAAGTCAGTAAAGAGGGCACAGTGAACCTGCTTCACAGCAGGGACCCCCACATTTATGGCTTGGTCTAACGAGGGGGAACTTTGTGAAGACTCTTCCCTTGGGCTTTGTGATTTAAAACTCATTTTAGTTGGTGTCAGGAGTCCTGGGCAGATAGGGTAGTTGGAAGGACCTTTAGTTTGGCCAGCTCTGGATAATGGCACGTTTGACATTCTTGTAGTAATAAATAAAGGAAATGAAGTCCGCAGTTAATGGGAATTTAAAATCCTGCTGGTCAAACAAAATAGGTAGAGGTATGAACTTGTCAGAGAACAATCCTGGAGGAAGCTGAGTCAGTAAACATCCCCCAGAGGCATGGGGGTTTGGGAGAATAAGTCGGGATGTCAAATGTTTATGTTGAGGAAGGTCCTTCCCGATGTTTTCAGCTCTCCACATATAAAACAAGATGAGCTATAGCAAGGAATGAGCCCGGAGTGCCAACCAGGGGACTGAGAGTCCCATAATTGGAGGTCACAAGAGGAGAGGGATGAACTCTGAAGGGGGAAAAGGGAAATCCAGACATGCGGACCTGCACTTGGCTCCTGAATACATTCCAATCTGAGGTTACTTGAGCCCTATGTTTTAACCTCAGCATTCTCCTCATCGCAAAAACACTAAGGAAAATCCAGCCAGTGCTTGGAAATACACTCTCACATACTCTTTGGTAGCTGGGAAATTAGTGACATGCTGGTCAATGTTTTCAATGGGCAACAATCTCCACAAAATAGGAAATGAGCCCCTCTCCCCGAAGTGCCCTCATTCTTGGAGGCCAAGCTCAGCCTCTTGGGGTTTTCTGTAGGCAGACACCTCATCAGTCACACAGTGTGGGCAGCGGAAGCCTCTCTGGGGTCCCTGTCATGTTCTCGGCTTAGATGATTCTGCAGGGCAGGTGCTCACCGTCTGCGTACCTACTTCACTTCGGCACGGTTCGAATTGCTATGAGAATAAATGAATAGACTCGTTTATTTGATTGACGTTTTTTTCCTGGAGACTTCTACTGGTTAGACTGACATATTTTTCTTGGAGATTTCAGTTTTATTTTTATTTTTGGGAATAATCTATTAACATGAGAAAACTGAAGATAAACATGTAATCAACAAAATGAGGAAAACACCACCAGGAGCTTTGCGTGTCCTGACTTCGTGACTCCGGGAGCTATTCCAAGGCAAAGCGCTGCTGTGCCCGCGTTGTGCAGATGGGGGCCCGAGGCTCGGCGTCCATGCTGCGAGCAGGATGCGGAGCAGGCGCTAGAGCCGGGGTGCTGGCATTTGCACGCACTCCTTCGGATTTCAGGTTTTCAAAACGTTCATGGATTTGATTTGATTGCACCGAGTACAATTTAAGGTACCCCTTTCACAGTGAGTGTTTCAAAGCTGATAGTTTAATACATACTCATAGAAACAGTCTTCTGTGTGCTAATGACTGCTGTTATTTTATATTTTCACCCTGGATAGCTACACGTACCTGTGTGTCAAAGAAAGATTTCTCCATCGCCCTCCCTGCATTTCCAGTATTGCACCATCTGGCTGCCTCCATGAACCTCTTCCCACGGTGATCCTTTAATTCGAATCTGGTTGTACCTGTGCAGCTCTGAACTTGACTATACTTCTACTTATCCCCGTGGTTACTCCCCCTTAATCCTGACTTTCCAAGTCTCCTCTGCACGCGTGTGTTTGGTCACACTGCTTGTCTACCTGCCCCACAGGAAGCCCGAGGTTCCAATGCCATCGGATAACTGGAATCCTCTAGGGGAACCCATTCGCTTTGAGGGACAGTAATATCTCTCTTTGTGATTTGTGATATGAGTTTGGTTATGTGGAAACTTGCTGTTGAGATCTTTTTAAAGAGACTAGCAAAGGGGAAAAGAAAAGACTCGACCTTTTACATGTGAGGCCTAAAACACTTCTTTTTCAATGCCATCCTGAATGATGTCTTCCCCCGTGTTTGCACATGTGGTAGAGCAGAAGGTGTGGAAATGAAGGGAATTCCACTTACTGGTTGTCCAGGCTCATCTCCTCCGAGGATTCTGAAGCCGAATCCAGACTCCATCCTCCGAAGGTGAACATCCAGTTCCTTATAGTCTGGACCTGGCACAGAGAAGATGCCATTGAGTCCCGAATCCGGCCTCTTCCCCCCCACAAGGAGCTGCGCACTCCAATAGTAAGGTCATTCCGTGCGGGCGATCAATGTGGATGCTGTCAGAGGAGATGGAAAGCACAAAGGATGCAAAACTACCCAGCAAAGAGATACTATTGTGGAACCAGGGCACCCCTAGAATACCCGTGAGCAGTCAAGGTCAGTACAAGGGTGTCCACAGGTAAGAGTGCATGCACTTTCTGAGTGAAAACATGGATACGTCTGTGCTTTTTAATTTTCTTGGGGGCATTAGGATGGCTCTCAAGAGGTTGGGCTGTGACTTGGGGTGGGGGGAGGGATGTGTGCTCTGACTGCCTTGGCCTTGGAAATAGGAGCTACCTAGTAGTTTACTGGGGTCTATGATTTGATGCATCCGGCATGTGTGTGTGTGTGTGTGTGTGTAGGGCATAAACCTATACCTACTGAAAGTATAAAAATTAGAAAATATACACCATAAGCTTTTCTCTACTGAGGTATAAGTGAATTGTCTGTTTTTCTAATTCTTTCATTTGTTTATTTAGTTTTTGTAACTTACAGGTAAAAATTCATCTGGATCTCAAATAAACTCTTAACCCCCAAACACTGTAGGATGGGGAAGCTGTAGTGGACTACTGACTTCATGAGTGTGCTCAAAGGAAAGTTGAGGACCACTACCTACCACTCTGAAGTCAGGGAAGGAGTGGAAATACGCCTGAACATGATCTGGAGGACTCCTGAGTGACATATTTTCATCCCTAGAATTAAAACTATAAGAAGTCTTTTGAGTTTTTGAGGAGCACATGCTCCCCCACTGTGCCCTCTGCCCCTTACTCAGGGGGTACACACCAGTGACGGCTGAGCTGTGTCTACTGCCACCCACCTGGAGACTGTCGGGGTGACCAGCGCCCATGCTTTGGAGAAATATTCATTAAGCCAGCCTTTGCTTGAGAGGTGGTTAGTGATGTCTGAACCTCACTAATTTGAAGACAGAATTAGAAGTGATAGAAACAAGTATTAAAAAAATTCCCCTAGCTTAAATAGGAGAGTTTTGGAAATGAGGATGGGATTTCAGAGGCAAATCCTCATGGGACAAAAAT
Organism: Dasyprocta punctata; assembly: GCA_004363535.1. NCBI lineage: Eukaryota > Metazoa > Chordata > Mammalia > Rodentia > Dasyproctidae > Dasyprocta > Dasyprocta punctata. Next base: position 18,960 of record RJWM01006406.1, read on the forward strand.
CTCAAAAAGACTAAGGCACTTGACTATTTAACAGCAGCCACAGCAGAGACAGGCTCGCTGCACGCTGGCGGGGCGGATCTCCACGCTTTGCAGTGAGCGGGGCTGCTGAAATGACACAGGGCGTGAAACACAGTGACAGCTGCCAGTGGTGCTGCATGCCCGTAAACCCAGTGCTCTGGGAGGCTGAGGCAGGAGGAGTGCAAGTTCAAGTCCAGGCTGGTCAATTTGGCAACTAAGTGAGACTATCTCAAAACAAAAAGTAGAAAGTGCTGGGGATGTAGCTCAGGGTTCATTTCCCAGTACCCCAGAAACCAACCAGCCAACTAAACAAACAAAAAATGAAAAACACAATATGGGCTTTCTTTGGTGCCCAACAATCTAGATTGTTCCTAGTATGTCTGGAAAACAAGTCCTTCACTTCTGATTTGTGAGGAAATGCTGATTATTTGAGTGGAGCACTCTAAAAAAATATGCTGAATCAGGTCCATAAATCCTAAATATGTCCATACTGTGTAAGAATCAACAACCATTCACATATAACCAAGAAGATACAGTTTTTATGACCTTCTAGGAGCAAATGCACATATTACCAAGGTCTTGGCCATTTAAAGGAGACTATAAAACTCTCAAAGAGGAATCATCAATTAGACCTCCACATCCTTGTAGTCATCCTTTATAAACTGTACACTCGTTCATATTTTAAAGATGGGAGAATTTAAAAGAATTCTGTTTCTATTAAATAGAGTTGAGTGGTAAAGATGAAAACTTTGTCTTGTGTCTAGGAGAGACAAATGGTTTTGAATCCAGTTAGTCATGGAGTCCCCAGTATCCTATAGGAAATCTCGTAATAGAACATGTGCAATGCCTTCAGGAGTCTGGCAGCCCTATAATGTCCCAGCAGGGGACCCGTACTCCTCCCTATGGAGGAAGAAAGGTGAGGGAGGTAGGAGGTGAGGGGCAATGCCAATCCCCGCTCAGATTCTACAGGGTGGTTATGATACAACTGATCCCTGCAATCTCTTGTGTAGGTCACTTTTAGCTTGGAGGTCTCTAGGTTTTGAGCACATAGAAAGCACAAATAAACAGGTGACATATTTTTGACACGTTAAATAATATAGCCAGCATATGTTCAAGCTGAACTTTCCACCTGCTCGCCCCTCTATTCTTCTCACTTTTGGATTGCCGGTGCATACGGTCAGGGGGGACTGGTTCCTCAACGCCCCCATGCATATATTGCACAAAGAACTCTGCAGAGAATTTATTGCAGGTTCCATCTTGATCGCTAAATAGGTTTGCCCGTCAGGAAGTGCTGAAATTATGACCTCCCCGGTGATGGGATTTTGAGATGTGTGAAGGTATAAGGAGTTTGGCTTTGTCAGGGAATTCCAGATTCCCAGGAGAACGAGAAAGATTTGCCTTACTGAATGATTTATAGCCTTTTTCTAGGAGAAAAATTAAGATTTTTAGCTTATTTATTTAACTGAAGAACTGAAAAGTGAACAGGCATTATCCTCCTTTTCCTACATTTTAGGTGACTTTCAGTGTTTTTCTGATCCCTTTGACCGCTGCCCACTGACCCACGCTACTTTGAAATATTGATTGGTGCGCGTCACTCAGTTCCTTCTCACCGTCCCACTCTTTAAGGCAGGGATGGGCAGCGTCTGGCACTTGAGCAAGCAGAGAGCCCGGGAGAGCCACTAGGCAAGTGCACGCCCAGATGCGGTCTGTTTTTTTTTTCTTTGTTTATATTTTGAACACAGACTCAGAGGCTGTGGGCATGAAAACTTTGGAGAAATTGTCAGCTGGAAAAAAGTTTAAAAGACAGGGATTTCCTTAAGACAGTTGCTTTCTTTCCAATGGGGGGAGGTCACAAGAGTTTTTTGGAAAGGTCTTTCTTCTTTCGTTTCTTTCCCCCACCCTCCTTGAGACTGGCTTCACAAAATAATTAACACTATACGCACAATGCTCAGAGCTGTTATTCTTTTTCTCTCTCATTTTGTTAGCTCTCTTGAAAGGATTAAAGTTTCTCTCCGAGTTGCTCTTCTAGCCTGATGACATGCTCAATTGTTGTATCATGCTTTGGCTTTTCCCTCATTAATGTGAGGAAGAAATTCCAGGGTCAACTTCTCAGTCCTATGTGACAGAAGTTACCAACCACCGCCCTCTGTCTTGTTTATAAATAAACCACACACACAGGAAGCTGTCAGCAAAGGGCCTGCAGATACCTATCCACAACTGGGTCCCTTTGGGTGCCACTCAACCGTGTCCCAGTGATGTCACTTATCTCTTCTGCTGGTTTTCTTTCTGTGCTCTGATCCAGTTTCTTCTTTTCCCTCTGCCCCTTTGTGCAGCACTGTTAAGGCATTCCAGCTGCTGCCTGGCACAGCTCGAGAGGAGGCCGTGGTTGTGAAGAAACGGACCAAGAGGAAAGAGAAGATGTTGGTGTCCAGCAGCCAACCATGGTCAGTGCTGCTTAGAAACAACACTTAGCAGCCGGGCCCCAGATGTCAGGCATTATGAAATAAAGCCTCTCATGATCCTCCTCCCGAATGTGATTTTCTGTGACCTCTGTGGCAAGGTACTGCAGCGGAATTTACGTGTCCCAATTTATCCTGGGCTCACTCCAATGTCGCAAAAGTGAATATTTAAATTAGCACATGGTGACCACATCCAGGTATCAGAATAGCCTCTCTCAAAATAAAGCAAAGCAGAACTTCAAAAGCAGATTCCTGTTTCCTATCAGGACTCCGGGGTACCTCGCATGCTGTCTGTATCTTGGTCTTGCTTTTGAGAAGCACAGCTTTATGCACTGTGTTAGGGAAAAGGCTCGATGACTCAACACAACTGATTAATTTCATAAATGGACTCAATCCTCAAAAATGCAAAGAATGGCATTTTTATGAATTAATTTGGCACAGGGGATGCTGCTGTAAACATGTCAATTAAATTTTGGTACTTGAAGCCCCTTTCATGTTTTAATTAGAACATAAGTACCATGGCTCACTATCACAGTTTGGCACAATGGATGCACTTATTCATTTTTTTCTATTGGAAGGAGCATTATTATTTTGGTTTTTTAGAAATCTTATTTATTTATTTTTGTAAAGCGATTCAGGGAAGACAGCCCCAAGGAAAAAATCAGGAATTGAAGAAGGTTATGAAACATGTTTTCAGCCTCTGGGTTTCCATGCACCCTAGCTACAGACTGAGTTAAAGAGCAATCCCATAGATTCCATCACTGGAATCTAACACTACCGGAGTGGCAGCTAACACACTGGACCTCGAACCCCTTCTCGTTGCCTTCTTCCTTTGTCCTTTGGTAGTTTGAGCAAGGATGTGCATGCTTCAGCCGTACCAGGAGCCAACTCCTGGTCTCTGTTTGGCTCTCTTCTCAGCCTGCAAAGCTTGGATTTTCCCACCCTAAGTATTGCCTTATCTCCTCCCATACTTTGGAGGCACAATTTTTAGTGGCGCCTTTGCTGCATCTCTCACGGGCCCTTGCCGTCTGGCCTCTGCTTTCTCGGCATCACTTATCTCTTTACAGGGTCTGATGACATCCTAATGACCAAATCGAACAGCCTTTTTCTTTTTTCTCATTCTGATTGATTTCTGTGCCTCATTTGCGACTGTTGATGTGACCCATATGACTCTAGGTTTTGCTGTTGTGGTTGTTATTTGTTTTAAATGCTAACCAAGGAGAAGACTTCTTTGGAAGAGGTTTCTGTAGCACTCCCTGCCCTGGCTTTCTTGTCACTGGGTGGAGTTCCCCATCCAAGGTTCTTGTCATATAGTCTATGGGTTCTCACTAATGTCTTCACTGAATGATGGCATAACTGTCTTGTCTAGCACAGCGTCCAGCCTGGATGAATTGCTGAATGAATGCTTCTTAGCTTCATTAGAACACTCACCAAGTAGACCCAATAAATGACATAATTTTCCACTATGGAACTGTAACTTAGTTCCATAAAAACATTATTTAGGCATTCCTACTATTGGTTTTCCCCCTGTATCTGAAGATCTTACATACATAAAACTAATAATATACATTTTCACTATGACAAATTATGTTTGAGTCCAAAATCATGACATATAATGTGATAACATTTTAGACCAGATAAAATATGAGGCATATTTATTGATATAGTCATGATTTTCTAAAATATTTTGATAATTTGTATGGACATTTAACAAAATATTTGGATTGGTTCTTTCCTTGAAAATCTGAGTTGTGTAGTAGTATAATGTACTTCAGCTATAACTTTTAAGTAATCTTTTTAATGTAAAATGTGACATGGCATATATATCAAGGTATTCTAAGCTATCTTACGACCCTTCTAATTCTTCTTTTTTTAAAAAATAAAGTACACCCAGAAGTGGAGACCTTCAAGAAATGTGCTCACTGAAGCCAGCAAGCTGAGATTTGGAATTCCAAATTAAACCTTGATTTCATTTTGCAACTACCGGTACAAGCTTTTAAATTTGAGGCTATGATAGTCCCATCTTCTCTCTGGGAACAATATACTTTTAAATACTACAAAGATTTTACAGTCAGCATATAAATTATTATATAAGAATAATCATGCCTTAACTTCTTTTTTTCAGATCAAGCTAAACAAATATTTTAGACATTAGTTGAAGACAAAATGCTAAGCAATATCTTCAATATTTTCTACATATCCCAAAAATGACATGGAAACTTACAGAATGAAATGATTTCAAGCACACGTATTCTCAGGGGATGCTAGAGTATGCTGAGGTGGATAATGAGCTGTCATCACAGAAACACTCTGGAGATGAGCGCTGTGAGCCCGTGGACCCGAACCAGTGCTGCCATGAATAAATGCTCTTCCCTGCAATTGCTTCAGTGTTCAGTCCTTCAGTCCTGTAGTCCAACCGACTGTTTAAAGAACTTTCATTCTTAAATCAAAAAGGAAACAGATCTAAATCTGTCTCCCCTCCCTCCCTCCCTTCTTTCCTTGTGGCCCTGGGAATCAAACTCAGGACCTGCATACTGAACTACATCAGTATATTGACTAGGCAGGGCTCGAAATTGTGATCCTCTTGCCTCAGTCTCCCAGAGTGCTGGGTTTACAGCGCGGGCCACCAAGCCTGGCTTCTCTCCTTTACTTCTATAATAATGTCAGATATTTCCACCTAGGCCCAAAGTGGAAGGTATTTTTGGGATGGATAAGTCAAAAATTGTTTCAAGTAAATTAACTGACTACCGGTACAAGCTTTTAAATTTGAGGCTATGATAGTCTATCTTAGCTAAATATTATTAAAATGCAGCAACTTACATTGACATGGTTTAAAAAATTAAGTTATAGAGGTATTCAATTGATCTGAAGATAATCTTAGTCAATATTAGCAAATTTTCTAATAATTTCTTTGGAAATGTCTAAAATACACATCTCTTGAGATATCCTTGCTTCTTATTTTTACTTATCTGGTTTAATGCTGTTCAGTGTAAGTAAAGTACACATTACACAAATAATTTAACATGACCCGGCAGCCACTTTTTAAAAAGAGCCAAAGGAAACAGGTGAAGTCAATTTTAGTAGTGTGTTTCATGTAACTTGGTTATCCAAGTGGTTAGCATAAATCAATAGGAACATAAATAATGAGACAGCACTCATTTCTGCCATTGCTCTGCAGAGTTTTTGGAATCCCATGAGGATTTAACATGTATCTTATAGTCGGTTTGAGTTTAGTGTCATCATTGCTCACATTTCACAAGATAGTGGCCACTGTGGACAGCACAGGTCAAGTGAGCCCAGTGGCTTTTTTTCAGCTGACTTTGACTCTAGTCTCTTACTAAAGCATTTCACTGAGGACACTCATGGATGTGACTGCTTCATTCATGATTTTCTTATCACCTATGACTACCTTACAATGGCCATCTTTATCTCTTGCCGGTGGCTCTTAGACCCACCAGGATGACACTTGCTGTGTATCTTGAATACGTGTGTATGTAGGTGAATCAAGTCAGCACTAAAACACGGGTGCTACTCCATAGAATGGTCACACAGAATGGAAGACACTTGTGCACAGATCTGTGAGTACTGAAGGATACTTGCCAGAGGAATCCATTCGAAAACTGGTCCTGGGTGGCACTTGTTCTGGATGGGAAAATGGGGAATTAAAGTTGAAATTCATTTATGGCATTAAAAGTCCATCTTTACTTTTTTTGGTTGCTATTATAATTCCCCCACCCCAGTGTTACAATCTCATTTAATATTTTTTTCTCTCCAAAATCCATGATAGACTGATTTACCCTGCTTTATATATGAGTGTGTATGCTAATGTGTCTCTCTCACATGTACCCATAGTAAAAAAAATCTCAGTTCTTTTAGATCAGGATGGAAAAAAAAAGAGCACTGCTTCTGAGTGTTATTAAATTTGAGTCTCATTGTAAGAATACTTTTTAAAAAGTCAAGTCAATTCAGAATTTTAGATATAGAGTAAATATAAGTCTTTTAAAATCACATTATGGTAGTGTGTCATGAAACACTCAAATGAAAAGTGAACAATGATGGCATTGATTTATGTATGCCAGTCCAAACATTTTGATGTTTTTCATTATTCAACTAGTTGAAGTCATGTATAAATACTTGAGTTAAATTGGTTTATTTTAGCCTCATAGATCTTATGGAAACTGTGGTGTCCTCTATGCTGCATGTAATAATGTAAAAATTAATGCACTTGGGTTAAACACCTTTGTAATGTAGGCAAATGCCCCATTTAGAATTCCAGGACCTTGCCTAGCCTAGTTACTGGAGATATTTGGGCAAGGTGCTCTCCTGATTAAAATTTATCAGGGATGAGGAAGAGTCCATCCTCCACAGACATGTTCATGAAACACCAGATTTCAGCATGTCTTAACTTGCACACATAGAACATGACATTATGAAATTGTGCTTTGATCCTTATTTTGCCTTCAGGATTCACTGTCTTAACCTCATGGAGGGAACAGCAGAGTGACAGAGCCCCGGCCATGAAGAACTTTCATTGAAAGGCCTTCGTGGTGCAGATGGCAAGACTCAGGGGCTGGATGCTGAGCCTTCCTTAGGGTGTTCTGCACTGCCTCAGAGAAAACTCTTCAAGATCCCTTTTAGGAAAAAATACTATAGTAAGGCTGAGGCAGAAGGATGGAGGGTTTGAGACTTGGGGCTACATAGTGGGTTTGAGGCTCGCCTGAGCTACAGAGTGAGACCCTGTCTCAAAAAACCAAAACCAAAACCAAAACAAAAACAAAAATTCCATTTCTAGCTTACTTATCCATTCTGTAATTAGAATACAGTCTGCACTAAACAATCTTTGTTTCATTGTAGAATTACTATGGATAAAGACCATATTCCAATGCCCTTTGGTTCTATGCTGTAATTTTTTCTTTAACATCTTCAGATATTCTTCCTCCTCCTTTCCAGTTCTGTCCATAGAGGTAGTCTCAAACCGCACAGTCAGGCTTAATATGAGATCTACAAAGGATGTATGGATGCGAACTGCAGTCAAGAAACACTGAAGAAGATAGAGCTTGAGGCTAAAATAAGCTGAGCTACTTCTATCTGAGAGGGGCCTGAATATTTTTGCCTTCATGATGAACTTAATGTAAAGTTCATCATCTTGCTGAAAATCACTACTAAATCTCTCTAAAGCATAGATCCACATTGTAGATAAAAGAACCATAAAGTTTTCCTGAGGGGACTCCCACCCCCAGACTTCAATATAAAAACTAATTTTAGGTTGGAAGAAATCTTAGACCATTATTTTATTATAATATGGTTGCATAAGTAACTACATGCATTCATGACATTCAGTCATGAATCATCTAAGTGACTACTCCTTAAGAGAATTTATAAAGGGGCAACTTAAAAGACTTGGCTTTCAAAGGCAGAAAGTGGGAATGGAGTAAAATAGACCCTCTCCATTCTGAGTGTATTAAGATGACATAATTTTATAATATAGCTGTGCCACTTGAAGCACTGCAAGTTATCATTTGATTTAAAAATTAAAATAGGACTAAATTTTGATTGCATTGGTACTGAACTTGCTTTGTTTCCAATAAAGAGCTAGTTTCACTCATTAAAGATGCAATGATCATACCTGCTAGGTAAGCTGTGCTTCACCAGGAAGGGTAATTAACTGCCTATAGGAGTTGTTAAAGAAACTTCATGCTTACCATGACTATTTAAGAAATGCGAATGGGAATGGAAATAGGAAACATCCTTTCATCAAAAACAGACCTGTGTCAAGGATGGAGGACTGCTACCCGCAAAACACTTCCATTAGGCTTAAAACTGACACATTATCGTAATCTTACTAGGACCCACTTACCGTCCAGTCATTAAATGCTATTTACCGCTGCCATGATGGTCTCATATTCATTCATGATAACACTTCGAGTTGCATTGCCAACTCATGCCACCAATAAAATGCTTTGACATCCTAAATAATGTTCTGGCAAGGGCTGATTTCAGAAACCATTGTTCACATTTCTTTCTCCCTCCTATCTCTCATCTAAAAGCTCCAAGTTCTAAATTACTCAATAAAATAAATTTATGAGCAACAGGACTGGAACTAATTTCTACAGTATGTGGTAAACTATATATGCTATATCTTGGTAGTGTCTTGGTATCATGATAGCTTCCCAGTTTTAAAAGGAATGTAATAGAAATATAAATGTTATCATAGCTATTACAAAGCACCCAAGATACCATTTTTGAAATTAGACTTCCAAATTAATTAAAATCTATGTATTAAAAAATGGCAAGCCCATCTTAATAGGGTCCATTGATCTCTGTCACAAATATATAAATGCAACGTGATGCATAATGCGGTATATTTGAAACTTCAGCCAAAAGGCAAATTTGTTCATAGATCAAATCATAACCATAAATCATCCCGATAGCAATAATGTTTTACCCATGAGAAAAAGGTACAGAAAATTAACCTTCATAGTACAGTTGAGGATATTAAAATGATAATGTTGAATTTTTTTCTGTTCTCCTATGATTCTAATGCTAAAATCACTGGTAAAAGTGTCTCGACATTTACATATCATCTTATTTTAATATTTCACTACCATAAGACTGTGCTCCAGAGACCATGTGTGAGGACTACTTTCATCAAGGCCCTCAGATTCCAGCTGTGTCCGAGCAAATCGGGCCAGGGATTGACCTAAGCCCAGCGCTGAGATGCAAGCGAGGATTGCTCTTTGGGATGGAAAGGCAGCCTCTCCCCGTCACTCAGCGGCTTGCAGCGGTGGCAGTCATATAGTGATCAAAACCTTTCTGAAACCTTTTCGCAGCGTGACTGTATCAGATATTCAGTTACACGGAGAAAGGAGACTGCGGCCAGGAAAGTTCAGGTAGAAGGACTTCCGTGGGCTTCTGGCTCTGGCTCCGAGCCTCAAGCCTGGCTCCTACTATGCGTAACGCAGATCTCCTGTTGTCGCCGTTTCCGGCATTGGGAGGGCATGCTGTGTGGTGATACTACCACGCTCCTCCTTCTTGCTGAATGCCTCTAGTGTTAGGATGAGCAAGAGTAACCTGCAGCCCTCGCTCACTAATAAACAAGGAAAGAGGAGCCCCAAACCCAATGGCTTAGAAATACAACTACCTATTTGTGATCACCTGTGAATTATACATGCATTACAATATTGGAGAATGAGAGATTTCAATAATGAACACCCAGCAACAAAAGAGAAGGATAAAAGCCAAAAAAAAAACAAAGAACAAAAAACAAAAACAAAAAAAACCAAAAACCAAAAAACAAAAAAAAACCCAAACCAAACCAAACCAAACAAACAACAACAACAAAAAAACCAAGTGAGAAGCACAACTGTCCATTTCTGATCTGCTATAAATTATAATTTCATTTCAGTTACAGCACTAGAAAACAGCTTGCTTCTCCATTATGCTCTTTCACTGGCCCGTAGTTACTTTCCATTGCTACCTTTGCTGGGATACTCATTGGCTGTTATGGGTTAATGCTTTCTAATTTGTGGGAAAGAAAACTGATTGTACGAGCTCTTGGTGAAGAAGTCCAGAGGAAATTCTGTTCTAAAGAGGTTATATCGTAAGATACATTACACCATACGAATCCCTGACACTTTTATGATCCTATATTTGAGTGATGTCTTACCGCGATGGAGTGTGGACATGTTGTACCTCATAAATTGTTTATTTATAATAACCAGGGTTCAATGTGAAGAGAAAAAAGCTTGGACGAACTTCAGCCATAACTCATTTTGGGTTCCAACCCAGGGACAGAGCCGAGAGGGAAGAGTTTCAGGAGGAAGGTTTATTCCCTTCTCCTGTTTGCATTTACTTTGTGCAACAGCTTCCAAAGCAGCAGCATGCTGTGTGCCTAAGAAATGTCCCCAGAGCTGAGGATGAGACAAACCTCTAGAAACAAAGTCAGGCTTAATGAAAATGAAGTAACAGGATAAGATCTTACTTCCTACAAGGCTTCGTCAACAAATATGTTGAATATTCACTTTAAAATGTACCACAGTAGAAGACGCATGGCTGTGACTCCCCCTCAAAATACTCCCACTTGCTTCACACATGCTTAACCCACTGTTCTCGTCACTTCCGGAAGCAGTTCTGAAAGTCCTCTTTTGAGTATTTGAGTTGAGCTGTCTTGGCTGCCTTGATGTCCTAAACTGATTCAAAACATTTAGCTTTCACAGTCATTTTGACTTGGAAAGAGCCAGAAATTGCACGGCACCAGACCTAGTGAACACGGTGAATGAGGACACACTGTGATGCTTTCATCTGATAGAAACTGCCATAACTGACGAAAGAAGTATGATCAAATGATACAGCGAATATTTCAATAAAAAAGTTATTACGGTAAAAGACACACCACCATTAATCCCTCTCAAAATACTCTCTTGTATTTTGGACACACTTATCCCACTGCTCTTTGGGATGTATTTTATTGAAATAAATTTAAAAACTGTTTTTTTTAAGCTTTCATTGTATTTTTAGATCACCTCTTGTAAATCAAACTTTCAGGAGGGTGATTGGAATTTTATTTTGTAAGATTCCAAAGTGAGCCAGACTCATTTGCTTTGTTTGCCTGGCCTGGTAATAAAAAGAAGAGATGCTATGGCCATAATTTGCAGTTATCTAAATGTAGTCTTTTCAAATTGTCAGCTGTGTGATTACAGAGAGGTCGAATCTGACTTACTTTCTGTGTTAAGAGTGACGCCTCCACGGCACAGTACAGCTCTGTGTGCTGCCTCACCCTCTATTTTTTCTGCTTACTCTGTCAAGCTTTAAAACTGCCTGTATGTACAATTTCTATGTATGGGCAAGCTTGGCCATGAAAAGCCGCAACGTTAGCTTTTATCTTAAATTAGGAAGAGAACATGTAGAGCCAAAAATTTGATTAGCCAAAAAAGTCTTTCTGAATAAATATTAAAAATTTTTTTCATGGTCTGTACATTTAGATAGAGACGTTTCTTGGTCAGTAATGATGGCTATTTCTTGAGCAGATTAATAAAGTGAAAATCATGTAATTCATCATTCCAGTGCAGATAGTCTACAGAGTAAAAGAGCAGCTATTAATAATTATGCTAGAATAACGTGGACCAGGCCTGCCCAGAAAGACTCACGTGTAACTAGGCCATTAAAAAAGTTTCCTGCCATACCAAAAATGTGTAGTTAAGGGCACAGTCACACATGGTGAAAGACTGGCAGGAGATGACAGGGGATAAAAAAGTAAGAATCTTTAGAAATAATTTTTTCCTATTGTTAGAAATGGCTCACACAGTCCAACATCAGGACTGTTTACAGAAGGCTTTTTGATTGCAAAGAAAAGTCCAGTCCTTCCTTTGCAACTCAGGGGAAAAGTAAAGAGGGGAGAGCAGTCAAAAGCAGTGTGATTTGTCCCACCATACAAGGGGGGCTCTTTCCCTTCGCTTTTAACTTTTAAAATTCTAAGTACCAGGAGCAGTAAGAAGTCAACAGAGACAAGAGAAGTATGACATTTGTAGTCTTTGGTAGAATGGGAAGGAGGAAAGGAAGTATTTGTTCTTTTTGAGAATGGGTGAAATCCTAAATGTCCCATAATCCAAAACTTTTTGAGCACTGACATGACTCCACAAGTGGAGGTCATCACAACACAGGTGGACCACATACACAGTATGAAATTATCGGCAGGCTCTGGGTGTGAGGTGTCTACAAAATAGAAATGATTTTTGCATTTAAATTTAGGTGTCAACCCCAGGAAACCTCATTTTGTATATGCAAATATTCTAAAATCTGAAAAAGTACAAAATCCAAAACACTCATGGTCCCAAGCATTTCAGATAACAGCATAGGATCAATGTTTAAGTAATTCACATGAAAACCTAAAGGCTGTATTGCCCAAAACTTAGAATATTTTTTCTTGGCATAGTTCTGCATCATGTATGCAAGTTTAAGGTAATACAGAATTAAGTCAGTGGGAAGAGAATTTCTTTTTGTAGCATTTGAAAATATCTAGTGCATATTCTCTTAATTACACATCAATTTTGCACGTGGAATTTAAGAAGCTACCAGAATTCTAATTTGTTTATTTTTACTGTGCAGCTTCACAATCCAGATACCGAGATTATTTGCTGTGTTCTATAAGGCAACCTTGTTCGGGAATTTTTTCCTACTTGTAGTATTGCTTCTCCGGTTTCACCGTAAAAGTCTGGTGATCAGAGAAGACTTATCACACGTCCCTCTCAGGGAGGGCCTCCCAGAGTTCTAGACACATGTGGGGGTTTTGTGTGTTCCTGCTGATCGGCACGGGGCCTTGAGCTCCCGCCTCCGGGTGCTGTGCTCAGTGCTCTGAAATTAGAGGGTCTGCCTGCTCTCTGAGTGGACGATTCTTCCCCTCTCTGCCTTTCTTCAGTTCTCACATGATCTGGAGAAGATCTCAGAAGCTAGGAGGTGTTTCTAGCTTATTTTTCATAAGCATGTACCTGTCATGTTCTGCTTCATGTGACTCCGGTATCCTGTGGCTGTCTTCATTTGTTTAAAATCATATTTCCCCCCCAGGAATACGTCTTTATTAAGATGTCCTGTGTATGCACATTAAAATGTCAGCATAATCTAATTATGACTCAAATGAGGCACAGCAGCGTTTACATCATTTGATAAATTTCCATCATTGGCAGGGGACTGATGACTTGAATCCAAACATTTCTTGACAGCCTTGATAGACTACTCAGTAGTTCTCTACAGCCCAGACTTGTGGGTGGAGGGGTATTTTTCATTTGCGTATTGTAGCTTTGTTTGAATGTAAATGCAATAATCTCTTTAACTTAGAAGTGGGTATAAAGAGGAGACCATGGAGGTCATTATTAGTCAGGGAAAATGTCAAAAGACTCCCAGCTTTGATTAGTACTCCTTCTATACTTTTTCTAACTCCACTGATTTGTTTTATAGGAAAAAAAAATTAAGACACATAAGAATAAATAGATCCAAAGCTAAATGTTATGTTTATGACTTAAAGGAATAATAACAGAGATGGTTCACAACTAAAATGCTGATCCTGGCCATTTTGGGGGGGTTTATGAGCAAGGTTTATGATCATTGGTATTTAAAAGGTAGATAAAAATGCCATTTCAAGATGAAGAGAAGTAGATGAGCTTTCTATTAGTTAATTATTTTTAAAGTATTGTTCTAAACTTTTTAGTGATGGAAAGAAACTTCTTCAATTTTGGAAGCAGGAAGCATACAGAGGACAAAGGGATCCCTCATTCTTCCAAGACACTTGGGTGCTCAGAAACTGGAAGAGCTGCTGTCTCCCCAGACAGCTCACGCTCTTTGGTTTCTTTAGGACCCGAGCTTTTCTCACCTCGACGTGTTTTCTGTGTTTCGTTTACACTCCAATTAGTGTTCTGAAATAGCAGGGTAGAGGAGAAGCAGGAAAAGCAAACGAGCACGCCCTCTTCTGGCTTCCTGCGAGTTGCGACCTGAAAACACTGCTGTGACCTCAGCAATGTCTGAAAAGCAGAGTGTGGGGTGCGACCAGAGCTCAGAGTGCAGGCTGTGGTGGCATAGGCAGGCCACTGGGGACAGGTGGAAGCCTGCCGTTCTTCAGTCACAAAGGGAAAGGGGATGGAGAGCTGCCAGGGATGGAGCAGAGAAAGGACCAGGAGGGAGAGGCAGGCTGGTCTGCTGGGGTCATCACGGGTCACGGGGAAAAGCAATGAACATAAGCCACCTTGCAGGGGCAGGACAGAGAATCAGAATTCTTCTGGGGTTACCAGGGGGTCATCAGTCTCAGACCACCACAGAGAGGAAACGGGGAGTAAACACCGTCACGGATTCTGTCCTCAATAATGAAACTTTGCACTGGTCAGGAAATGGCGGAAGAGAAGGAATGGCTAAGGAAGAGACAAAACCAGAGGGATGCATCTCTTCGTGCTCCCTGAATCTAACCAAAAAGGAAGCAAAGCAAAGACCTGAGGAAGCGATTTTAATAATGCTGCAATGTGTTTCCTTCTTCAAAGTTGGAACCTCTATGGTGTCTTGCTCCCCACTTGTTTATGTTCTTCTTAATTTGGCATTAGATTTGTGAGAGTCGGACACAGGACTCATCTTTGATACTACCCCTGGGGGCCGTGAGCGGAGGGGATATGAATAAATACTCGGCTACTGAAGGAGAGAAGGTAGTAAGAACTGTGCTGATGTCTTTGCAAAAAATTTTTCAGTTTAATGAGTGCTAATCCCCTAAATTCATACCCTATGCTTTACAGCTAAAAATGCTCACTTCGCTCTTCCTCTATGGTAGTTGACATTCTAATGACACAATCTTCTAAAGACATTTCCCTGGTTCATCCCGAAAGGGAAGAACAAAACACAGGAAGTAACTCAGATGCACCTGGTTATTTAAAAGTGGGCGTATAGGTTTATCTTGATAAAAATGATCTCTCAATGGCCCGATGTCCTATTTTATCAACCAAAATTAGTTCTATGAAGTGCTGGAGAGGATGAGGAAAAGGTATGATGCCTGGTTTTCCTTTTACCAGCTGGGTGCATAATGTTCAGTCCCTGCACTCATCAGCAGAGGAAGCAGATTTGAGATTCTCTGAGACCACAAACAATTGAAAACTTCCTTTTCACGTTTCAGATGATGAAGTTGGAAACAAGACATCGACGTGACATTAGTGGAAAGGAACTCAGCAGCCTGTGCACAGGAGCACCAGTGACTAAGCTCTTGGTGCTAGGCTAGGTTCTTTGGTCATACACGCAGGCTCTTACTACCCATGTATGGCCGCTTAGATTCCTGTCCTGTAACACATGCAGGACATGACCTCAAGGCGATGGAGAGAGGCACCACAGATGTACATGCAATATTAAAAGCCTTTGTTTTCTATTATTTATAAAGCGTAATGAAATAATTCTAGAAGACCTTCAACAAGGGTGACAAGTGCAGACGTGATATTTCGGGACAATGCTCAAGTGGACCCCAATGCATCAAATGAGAAGCAGAGGATTTGTAGAAGTGATCGGCACCTGGCTCTGCTCTGCCTTTGGAAGCAGCTGATTTTAGAGCTGTGAGCTGCAAAGACTCAGCTGACACTGGACTCAGGGCTCTGACTTCTTCAGTGACTGCCTTCAAGGCTCTTAGAAAAAAACTTCAAGCTTTGGTCAAGATCAGATTCAACAGACTAAAAGTTCCTAATGTTTTTTTCTTTGATGACTTACATAAAACTAGCAAGCACACCCATTCCAAAATGCCTGATTCTTTTCAAGAGTTTAGGGGAAAAAATAGGAAATAAAATTTAAAAACCAAAGGCACTTTTATAATCAACAGGGTTTTTAAGTCAATGAATATAAAGTTTCAGTTAGAGTGGAGGATGCTAAATTCTACTGTACAGCGAGGTACGGGACTACAGTTAATAATAATGTATCTTTCCAAAATAGTTAAAAGAGGTTTTTCAGTGTTCTCAAAACAAAGAAATGACACATGCTTGGTATGCTAATTAGCCTGATTTGACCATTCCAAAATGAAAACCACCATATTGTACCTCATAAATGTATAGGATTATTTGTCAATTAAAATTAAACAAAACCATAAAAATGGGGAAAAACAAGCTTTTAAGAGAATTTCAGACCAGCTGATTTCACTTCAGAGATACTTTTGAAGCTCAGAATATCAAAGCATGCCAGTTCTTTGGGCCTCGCTATATCTCCTGGCCGGGCATCAGCTGTGCCTAATGTACCCTGGTGTTTGTGGCTTTCACTTACGCCTACTTTCATAAATGGCTCTCGACTTCTCGTAGAGCTCGTATGGGTCAGGCTTCCGCGGGTCAAAGGCCTCTGTTGAGTCCGGAAAGGAGCTCCTGTGGAGGGCGGGGGGAAAGGGTAGGTTCTGCGGTATGGCCGGAGCAGATAAGCTGGTTTGAGGACTGCCTTGACTCTCCCACCGGTCCATCATCTGCAAAGCAGGAGGGAACAGAGAACGTGACTGGGGAATTCGGATTCTTCCTGCTGATTTCCCGTGCCACCTTTAAGCTAGACACTCCTGCCTCGTTCGCTTCTCTTCCAGGAAGCCCTGCAAACTTTGGCATACATGCCTTACCAGAAAATACTCTATTTCTACATAATAAAGCATCATAGACCGTTGTAAAAAAAAAAAAGTAGTGCCTTCTTTGGGATAGAAACCTTGTCACCTATGAGCTGGTAATCTTTAGCAGGTGACTTAATTTATCTGAATTTTTTCCCTATAAAATAAAGATAACATGTCCCTCAAGATAATTTATGTGTGAGTGCTCAGAAATGAATGGTATTCTATTTCCTTTTTCTAAGAGGGCCCCCATTTATTACACCACTTTCTTAAAACAGAAGATAAAGTAGTCTGTGCATATTCATTTGCCATCTCCACACACCTCAGCAGCCTGAATGTCCAATCCCTCCCTTCTGGGTTATAGGTAATTCTACAGCTGTCCGGGATCCAGGGGCTGTTCAGCTTTCTAGGAAAGGCACCTTCCCTGTGGACATGACCTTCTTGGATCCTCACCACAGTGCAGCGGGGTAGATAAAGCAAAGATGAGTACCAGTCTTCTATCAGGGAGATGCGCTATCATCACCACCAACTCCACCTTCAGCCAACTGGTAACTGACATCTCATTCAAACTCAGCTTCTGCCTTTCTGCTCTGCCTACACCAGTAGCGTGCATAAAAGTTCGAGCAAGTTGTCTTGCTGCCTACAACTCTGCACTGGCTCACCATGGTTCTCAGCACTGAGGTTGAACTTCCTCATGTGTGTGGCACACTGCACAGGACCTAGGTTCTGCTCACCTGGTTCGTGTCCACCGAGAGCTCTCCTGAGCACTGCTAGCATCCGCAGGGTTTACCCCTGCCTCTGAGGCTCTGCATACTGTGTTTCTCCTTTTACCTGCAGCATCCAGCCCACTCCTACCGCTCTATCTCCACCCTCAATTCCCTGTACTGGGTTCAGACCACATGCCGCCTTTCCCAGGGGTCTCTGCTGACCACTGTGTCCACACTGGGAGCTCCTACAGGGTGACCACTGCTCATGGTGCCACTCCTCACACCTGCTATACTTAAGAGTCCAACTGTTCCTGTCTCCTCAAATACTGTGTGCTGGGGACAGGGGCTGTGCTTCTCCACTGTCATATTACAAAACACAGTAAGTGCTCAGCAAACACTCATCTCACAAGTGAATAAAATCACAATTAAAACAGGGACACCCTGTAAAAAAAATTAGTTTCCATACACAAAGCATTGCATTTGGCAGGATCCTAACTTTCTGTCTTCTACTTCATGGTCCCTCCAGCCCTTTTTCTATCCACACTGGCTTATTTGGGTCAGGGATTTGACTCTCAGACATGAATATCTTCAGGCTGGAAGGGGCGGAAAGGATTGTGTAGCCTGTGGTTTCCAAGTCATGCATTTGAGAGCCCTATGAACCCCAGGGACCCCTGTAGCCCACCTATTCGGGACCAGGGCAGAGGTTTGGGCTCAGTCAGCAAACTGGGAAAACAATGGGTCATTGATTTTTATTTCAGGAAGACCAGCTTACATTGTTTTCTACATGGGCTACTGCCTGAGATTTCATTTGATCAGTTTCTATAGCTAATGAGGGTGATGAACCCTGGTCTAGTTCAAGTCCCTCATATTAAATATGATCTCTAGAAGCACAGAGATGGCAAGGGGCTTGTCTGAGACCCAGCAGCTGGTGACTGAGATGGTGAGAACCAGATTACAAACAGCACAAGCAGTGCTTGTTGACAGCACAACACACTGGTGAACAACTGGCAAACACAGTCAGGCTTCCAGCTACTCTTCTGCTCCCGGTTGGTAAAAGCCATCCAACTTGTACTTCATAATTCACTGAACAGCAAGGCCTGCACAGAAAGCCATTCTGGTGTCTTTGGTCGTTCATCATAGATGATTTGCTGGGAGGCACATGGTTCACATTTGCGCCTTTTTTGTTTGTTTTTGCTTCACTTTAACTGACTTTGGGCACCGTGTGGATACCTTCTGGCTCTTACTTTCTCACTTAGGTTTCCATACTTAAGATACTAACTGCCGAAATGTAAGTAAATTAGAAATATGACCTGAGATGCTGCAGAGTCCCACTCATCAACATGGGGTCTCGGTAAACGTCTACGTCTGTCATCTCCCACTGAGGGTTACCGGATACCCGCACGCACCTTGCAGGCTATGCGGTCGTTTGTGTGCAGTAATCGAAGGAAACATGCTTCGGGTGAAATACTGGTATTTCTAAAAACAATCATAAACTACAGAACAAATAACACTTTGGGCACTGTTGGGGAAAGTTTCTGTGGCAGACTGACAAATTCTACCATTTCTATAGCATAGAGATTGGGAAATTAGTCAGGAGTTCAGTTCATGCTTAGGAAAGCACTCACAGCTTCTTGCTGTGACATTCATCAACCCTGCATTCACTCTGTTAGGGTTTCTTAAAAAACTGTAGAGCAGAAAATTGCTGTGCTCATGAAAAAAGCAGACTTACAGTCCCCCTGGCCCTGCCCTGCTCCCTCCAGATGAAGCTTCCTGTTAGTGCCAGCCCAGGAGACTGTGGGGTGCGAGAAACAGGTCCCCGCTTCGCTGGGCCTGGTGGGCGGAGCAGGCTGCACCTCTGGGTGGTGGAGGGCAGCTTCCGCAGACTGCTCCCTACTTCCCTGGGCACCTTGGTCTCTGCTGCTTTCTACCTGGAACACTCTGGGTTCCTCTTCATGGCTCTCCTGGACTCTGATCCCGTCCTGTGCCCAGGGGCCCCGGCCTCACTTGCTCTGTGATGTTTCTTCCCAGTGTCAAGCTATCTAGAGTATGTGCTACCTGCCAGGCTCTTCTTTCTCAACTAGGAGTTGTATTGGGCTTCTCCTGTTCGGTCCTAGAGGTGTGCATGTACGGGTGAGTGTAAACATCTCACTAGAGTAGGGGGTAGTGGAGACGAAGTTGTTGTCTGCGTCTGGGAGGGGACTTGTATCTCTGCTGGCTTTGCTGAGTGACTAGTGAATCAGTGATGCTCTGATAGTATGAAAGCTTAGTCACTGAAACATCAGGGGACACAGTGACCATACCTCGGCATCGAATGGTAACACAGAAAGACACAATCGCAATTATGATTCATTTTTAACCCATCTTCTAATTCTAGCGTGTACACAAGGAACAGAGAATTAGTGAATAAGGTAGCCCCCTCTGCCCCAGTACTTTGCCCTGAACTTGTTTCCTTCCTTTAGGGTATTCCAAATAAATTCCCCTCGTTATTTCAGGCAGGGTTCCGAGATGAAGGTATTTGGCTTAATTCTACTCTCGAAAAATGAACTTTGATTCCTTCCAGATTTAAAAGAATGAAAACTCACTCTGAGAAGTACATTGCTTGTTAAACAGGAAGTGGCTATCTTGACAGGGATTAGCTCTAGATATGGATCAGCAGGACAGAAGAGGGTCAGTGAGAGAGCGAGGACTATGAGGAGAGGAGGTTAAATCTCACCTAGGACAATATTTTCTGACTCTGATCACATGTCATTAATTCTCTTTAAAGGAGAATGTGCATACATCTAAGTACTGGGGGTACTTTGTATATTTGTTTCAATGAATAGTTGAGCCATGCATTCCGTTTCATAAAATGATTTATTTGCTAAGGGCTTATGCACAGATGGCCTGACTCCTATGGGGACAGTGATTCATACTTTTGAGTTTTACATGCAGAGGCCCATTTAAAGTATCTTACATGGATGAGCTCATAGAATACTTACTATAGCCTCAGGAGAGGGGTATTACTATCCTCATTTTATAGATGTAGGACTTGTGATGCTGAGAACTTTAGCAGCTGCTTCAAGGTCAGATAGCTAGTGAGAAGTAAAACCTGAACCCAGGCAACATGTATGCCGTCAGGGTCAGCACCTTTAACCATTAGACCATATGTGTGGCTGCTCATTATAGCTCTCAGTCTAAAGGGCTGCTGGGAGGTACATGGAGGACATTAAATAAAAAATTCTCCATTTTTACTCAGCCTAAAATCTGAAAGCCCAAGCCTTACATTTTGCAGATATGCATGGGTACAGGATTAATTGTACGTTGAGTTCTATAAAACCTTTTTGGGAATTATTGACTAGGGCATAATTACTATAATGACAGCAAATGCTGTAATTATGTCAAATGACATAATTTGTGTAGTAAATGTGGTACATATAAGGAATCACTAGATTGCATAATTGTTGCACTACGACAAGGTTGCAAAGTTGCCTGTTAAATTAGGTAAAGAAGTGGATAGCCACGGAGCACAAATTGAAGTTTGGTAGTGAAAGGAAGGACCTATTTAGAAGCTGGACAAGATAAACCATTTCCAGAATTTAAAATTACACCCATCACTAAGTGATTTACATAGGGCTGCTTGGCCTGTCTCAGGCTGTCTGCATGTCAATGAGCCAAATCCTAAGTGAGGACGACTAGTGAGAGCATTCTGTTTTCCCGCAGTTCCCTGCCCCTTGTGGGTCTTGGACATTCCTGGCAGGGTCGAGTAGTCCAAGGCACCATAAAAAGGAATCCCAGACAATCAGGCCCAGTTCTTGGGGGCTGAGCAATTGATAGTCTTATGGTTGGATGCTGAATGTCCCCCTGAGACTGATGTGTTTTAAGCTTGGTGCCCAGTAGGTGCCATTAGGAAGTGGTAGAAACCTGGGGAGGTGGGGGAAGTGGGAGGTGCTTAGGTCATGTGGATGTGACCTCAAAAGGGATTGTGGGATGTTGGCCCCTTCCTCTCTTTGCTCTTCGGTGCATGATATAAGTCTGCTCCACCATGCTCTGCTAGGAGGGGTTGCCTCACCACAGGCCCAAATCAACAGAGAGAACTAATCATGGACAGGTACTTTCACAACTGGTCCAAAATAAGGTTTTCTCTTTATTGGTTGTTATAGTTTAAATCTAAAATGTCTCCTAAAAGTCTTAAGTGTTCAGAGGCAGGGCTTCAAGAAGGTGACTGGGTCACGGATGCTAAACTCATTAGTGGATTAATCAAAGGTGAATGCGCTGGTGGGAAGAGGTGGGTCACTAGGGCTGGGACTTGGAAGGGTCTGTTGTTTTCCCGGGCTCCTCCCTTCTCTTTCTGCCTTCTGGCTGCCATGAGTTGAGTTGCTGTCCTTCACAATGCCCTCCACCATGCTGTTTCTCCCTTGGCACCAGCTGACTGTGGACTGAACCCACTGGAAACTGTGAGCCCAATAAATTGCTTCTCTGTTAAATTGTGGGTGTCAGGCATTTTGTCTCAGTGGTGGGATAGTAACTAAAATATTAGTTTTTCATTATCTTGGGTATTTCATTATAATGCTGGAAAGCTAACACAAATAATTCCAATTTAATGGCAAACAAAGACTGGTTCCAATGTTAAGCCAACTTGGCTAACCGATCCTCACAGAAACATTATTAAAACTCACTGGCCTCAAAACCAGATAATAGGAAATCAACAATGGCTACCCTGTAATGCTTTCATTCTTTTGTTTTGATTGGTTTTATTCTGTTTTGTTTTGTTTGATTTTACTATGTCTGATGGTATGGACAGCTATTTTGAAGGAAACAAGAGACATTGTAATAGCCATTGTTGATTTCCTATTATCTTGTTTTGAATTTCTGTATCACTTTCATTGTTCTGTTCTGATTAGTTTTATTCTGTTCTGTTTGGTTTTATTCTCTTTAAAATAACAAAATTTTAAAAAAACAAAAATGCACTAGCCTTATATATTAGCATAAAAGTTTCAGCATATTGCATAAGGGGCCTAGACCAAGAAAGTTTAGGTAATGGTAGAGATCACCAGTATTTCAAAAAGATTTACAAATACCACTTTATGTGATTATCAGGTTTGTGATATATATTACACAGAAGTAATATGCAATAAGTATTTAGAATATTTCACAGAACTAATATGTATACACTGAACTAAAATAAATATATGAGCTGGGAGTGGTGGTGCATGCCTGTAATCCCAGCACTCGAGAGACTGAGGCAGGAGGATCATTGCAAGTTTGCAACTAGCCTGGGCTATAAGGTGAGCTCAAGGCCAGCCTGAACTGCATAGTGAGACCCTGTCTCAAAAAGACAAAAAAAAAAAAAAAAAAAGTAAGTACAGGTATACGTACACAGTTAAATATATATGTGTGTACATATATTTTATTTAGCTCTGTAGCTATATGTAAATATTTATCTGAGACATTACAATGTAAATATAAATATCTAAGAATATATGAAGTATATATATAAATATATAAGTATATATGAAATTAAATTTCTTGTAGCTCAGATTTAATTTGCAGGGCAAGACCTCTGAGCCTATAGCTTACATTGTTTTTTAAAATTCCACATTATAAAGATAGCGTATTGTGTGTGATGGGGAAAAATAAAAGATTTCAGAAATATTTTCATTACACCAGACTGAACAGTGTGCTTATTTTGTGAGTCTATTTAAAAATGGGAATGATTATCTTTATATGAAAGTAGGATGAGCTAGTCTTTGATTTGGAGCACAAATACAAGATAAGAGAACACAGAAAATTTGTTTTCTGACATCACAGACCCTCATAGGCACAAGTGATTTAAAGGTCATTCAATTCAACCCTCATTTAATGAGATTATATAATAATCAGAAATAAAGAAAGAAGAATAACAATTCCAACTCACAGGCTTTGGAGTTTTCCATGGAGAAAAGAAACCTGTAACAAAGAAAACAATATTTGAACTTTGAAAATATACCCCACTACCACTTATGCATGGTATGATACTAATTCTAATTCACTTTAAAATAGTTAACAGCAATAACAAGAACGAATTTCTATGACTGCAAAATTATTTTTGAGGAGCTCAAATCGTTTCACTGGAATTATATTAATGATTCTAAGAACATTTTCTCAACTGACCATGGAGGATCCTGAAACACAGAGAAGGCAATTGATTCTGTGGCAAACAGCTACTCCAGAAGGCTCTAGATTGAGTCAACCTTAGGGATTTCATCACTCGGGCTTAGCAGGAGACACAGCGTCTATGTGGATGAAAATTTAGGTTCACCTTTGCTCAGGGTAAGACATGATTCAGCTTCATATACCTACTTTATATAGTTAAAAATCAATCAACAAGCCTTTGTTAGTCTTACACCTAAAAAATAATGTTATGTATGTCTATTATAAATCAAATCAATCAAATCAAATAAATCGATTATCAAATCAGATAAATCAAACCCTACTATAAAATTTCATGCAACTTTCCTGTTTGACATTTTGAGTGCAAATTTCTATTTTATTATCCGTCTACCCCAGTGCTAGTGTAATATCTCACACAAAGAAGCTCAAAATGTTTGGTAATTGAATGAATAGTATACCACTGAAGCCTTTTTACAAATTTAAACCCTTTCTATTACCACAAGTGATATGACTAGATAGACTCCAATAAGGACACATTAATTTCCTTTATGAAAAATATTGTTTTATCATGTAGGTTCATTTTTTAAAAAGTCAGTAAAAACAAGCTCAAAAATATCGGAGGGAGCAGGACTGACATACTGGGCCTCACGATCCAAAACTTAATCTAGCAGATAGAACAAAATTACTTTCTTCTTATAGCATATCCTCCCTCTTTCAATAATTTTTTGCTCAAGTTAATATTAGGTGATGTCTGATAAAATGTCCAACAAGAGTGAAGTATTAAAAATATGCCACCCACTATGTTTATCATCTTTAAAACAGAGATGTTCAAAATGGGATGGTTGATAACCATAATCCATTTATATGGGAGAGATCTATGTAAATCTGGACAACGCGATCACCTAGATGCTTAAGCAACCCAACTCAAGTATGGCAAAAATACTAGTGTCACTGCAGTGTACCACTGTGATGAACTGATGATTTTACACAAAGAGTGAAACTATAGAATTCACCAAGTCTGTAAGTCTTTCCTGGAATCCAGAGTTAAAGTGAACCTCACACATAGGACCATCTCAACCAAGAGGGCTGGGGAGAGCCAGCTTTCTTTTTCCCTTGCACACTTAGTTCTTATTTCTCTTTTTTGCTAATGAAAAACATTCATTTCAACGTGTGATTTGATTATAATTTAATTATAAGGATTTAATGGTATCCTTTTTTGGAAAGAGCCAAGAATAAAAATTACAGATCAATGAATACATTTCTCTTCTGGACTCGTTCTGTAGAATGCCAATGAAAGCAATTTAACCCCTGAGCTAAAAAGTGAAAGAATTTTAACCCATTGACTAAGAAATCATTATATTCGGGGAAAGATAAAATTAACTTGCTGTTTCATGGAATTGCCAGCAATAGTTTTTCTTTTCTCTTTCTTTTCTTTTCTTTTCTTTTCTTTTCTTTTGTGGAAAGATGTCATTTACACATTTTTACAATGTCAAAACATTCAATTATTTCCCTGCTTCCTTTGTGTTGCCACCTTCCTGGAAAGGAGACAGGTTTTATGCATTTGCTGTTTTGCATTTGATTAGTACTGGGAGTTTCTTAGACTGTATGAAAATGGCTCTTTTATTACAGAGCTCGCATTGCCACAGGAAGCATTGTTTTTTACAAAAAGATTCTTCCTTCTAGGGAAAATGCATAGCCACCTGACTGCTGCTCAGTGGCTACAGCACCAGAACTAACCTGGTGTAAGAGGGAGATTGGCCAAGGACAGACACAGAGAGAGAGGGTGTTGAATGTGACCACTTTTCATTTTCTGGCAGAGGTGCTTTGGCTTCCCACTCTTTGAAAACTATTTCATTCAGTCTGATCTCAGTCCATTGCCACGACTCAGGGCTTCTTTCCTCTTCCCAGGGCAGTGGCTAAGACATTGCTGATGCTGAGTTAGGCTGTCTCAGCGCTCATCTCTGAAGCAATGGTTGTCTGATTTATTCTCCACAAGCAGCTGTTAGCTGGAGACGGAGTCACTTTAGGTAGAACTTCTAGATCTCCCTAAAACTAACTCATGTGACCCTCTGTGTATCTTTGGCAAATTATTAACTATGCTATAAACCATTTAAATTAAGATGAATAGGAAACATCTATTTTGGATATACTCAATTTGGTCCTGATTAAATCAGAAGGTCACGTTTTCTACATGATTAAACTGCAATTTTCTGCTCAACCTCATTGGAAGAGATATGGAAATATGATAACGGGGTGAGTCAAACTATTATACACTATGAATGTACTCTAATTTCTTCTAGAGATGGTCCCTCTAGGAAATCTAGTCCATTTCAATTAACATTTTAAAAAACCCCCACCAAAATCCAAATGAGAACTTTTAAATTCTTTAAGAGACTCATAGGCAACTATATTGAGCATATTTCTGAAATGACCCTAACAGGAGAAAAGCAGAGGAAGGAACAATTTGGAGGTCTAGGGAGGTTTACTATAAACACACACATGCAGACATATGCACACCTGTGTGTCGTGTGGTGAATCACCGCATTGTGAATGTATAGAATAATTTCTATTTGGCAGGATGGTTTAAAAATGACTTGCTACATTTTGTGCTACCAGCTTACTTCAGTGACCACAGAGTTGCCTTTCCCCGGCCCCCTATCTTCTTGTCCTAAGCACTTTGCAGGACTGGGTTTGTGGGGACAATAGCTATTTTGGGACTTCTCACCACCCATTTTCATGGAGATAAAGGCACAGAGACATAGACAACTTTTTCTTAAAGCTTTCAGAGTTAAGGGCATCCTTCCTACAAAACCAGCTTTATAGAAAAGCAACTTGTCATCCTTAAAATTAGAGTAATTGTTTCTTTATGTTTTTGTTTCTAGGGTTTATTTCTCCTACTTCTATAAGAAGCTGCGTATTAGAATTCTCCTGAGGGATTAAAATTTCATTGTAATAACTTGAGTAAAGTTTTCCATAGATCATTTATTTTTATCTCAAGCAGTATGGTATGTATTTATGTGTGTATACAAATTCAAACATATTTATTTAATCTTGAGTCTTAAAAACAACAAAAATAAATGACCTCAAGGTTACCAACTAAATAAAACATGGGCAGAGTCATAAAAGAAAAAAAGAGACAATAAATGGCAAAACTTAGATGCATCTTAAAATAAATTCCAAAACTGCATTGGACCCCCTGAAGCCTGTCATTGGAGCCAGACATAAAACTAAAATATATTAATAACTTTAAACCTAAAAACAAAGAGAGATCAACAGAGAAACAGCAAAGGGAAAACACAGCATAGGCAAGAAATTCTGGTGGTTAAATGGCATAGGAAAGAAAGTAACATTGATTTAATATTGAAGTTGAAACTGAATTTTGCCTGTCAACTAAATATAATTTTGAATAAACTACAGAAATACGATTTCCAGATAAAGTACAATCTGCCCAGATGAACTTGGATTTCAGATAGACAATAGTTTTTACTGCAGGTATGTCCCATATGCAGCATGACAAATATACTACCTGGCACACACTTACATAAAAATTATTTGTTGATCATCTGAAATTCAATTTAACTAGGAATTCGATACTTTTATTTGCTAAATCTGGCCACTCCCTGTAGGAAACAACTTATCTATGTCCTTGGTAACCATTTAAAGGTAAAAATAGAATGGTAACATCTACTGTAGCAGGTGATATCTCATTCAATTCAGTTTAAAAAGCCCAGAAGACGTTTAATATTCCCTTTATCGTCAGAAATCTCGCTGTAGAGTAACCTTAGTGCACTGCACTTCTACAGCGATCGCAGGGTTGTGCCGACTGCCTGTTCAAGGCGAGCGTGTATACACTCAAAGGGCCGCCCGGTTCTGCAGCCAGCAGACGCCTTTCCCCACGCAAAGCGGCTCAGAGCGAGCGCTCTGCAGACCTGATTTTTCCTGACACAACGCCCACAATGAGAGAGTAGCAATCTATTCGCAGCAGCCGCGAGGGAAGAGCCCCTGCACGACCTGCGTTCGTGTGGAAATATATTATTTATCTTCACAGGGTAACACGGCGGCGATCAACTTTCTGAAAATCATCCCAAGTTGAGCAAACAACCAAAGCACAACGAAGCACAACTTTCTCATCTTACCAGCAATTTGGAACGATACCAAGGTAAATATTTCAGGTTGCCAGGAATTTCCCCAAACAGAACTAAGTCTTTCAACTTGCTTCTGTATTCTAGTTGATATACTGAGCTCCTACTTGGAGAATGCGGAATTATTTCTCCTTTAGCTGAAATATTTGCTAGAACACCTGATTCTGGTTTTAAAGATTATCACTTATTTTCATGTATTATATGGGGATTCTATGATCGCTAAAAATGACAGAAATGCTAGGGAAGCATTTTCGGTTTCTCTTCCTATTTAAACAGAAGAAAAGGAATAGGAACCATTTGATGTTAAAATCTGTTTCACTGCTGACTTTCGCATCCTGGGTTATTAAAATCTGTGTTTTGTTTTGCTTAAAAATGAAGATTTAGCAATGTGAATATACAAAGTGTTATAGAAAAATATAGTGAATGTATAAATAAAAAGTTTATTACAGTAAAAGCCACATCCCAATGAATCCCCCACAAAACATTGCCCCTCAATTTGAACACACTTCTCCCATCATTCTGCCACTTTCTGGGGGAAGGGCACCCATGCAGACGTCCATTAAGACCCCTGCCCTCTAAAGGACCACAGTGACAAAGGAAACCCCCATTCCTACCGCATTCCTGAAAATATTTCAGGGACTGTCAGAAGCTCTTCCAAATGATACTTTTAAAAGGTTTCCCAAAGAGGGGAAGAAAGCCCCAGGGTTTTTAGAATCCCCAGTTAGGGCTAATTTGGGAAAGAAAAACACCACTAATAAAGTTCATTCTTAATTTTCATTTTCTCTTGGCCTGGCAAATGAATCTAAGCTTTCAATCAAAAAGTTCACCTATGGTAAATGTAAGCCAGCGAGGTAATGAGTTAATTTCCATGAAAACTAGTTCAATGTTATTCACTTTTTTGGGGTTTTGCCTGATTCATATATTTCTTATTAAAATTCATTAAATGGGTTGAGCCCCACAGTTCTTTTAGATAATTTGTTTAAGTTATTTGAAGTAGGCAAAAGGACAGTTTTTATTAATGAAACTGACCTAGTCTAAGAGAAAACCTTGTCCTTAAGCAAGCAGGGAAGATACATCACAGGCAGGGCCCTAATCTCATGGATCTGGGGATGGGGGAGACGGGAGGGAGGGCTACAAAGGATGGACCCATTGCCACCATGGATGTATTTATGCATCTCCAACATGGACTACTAAAGAAGGACAATTAGCCCTAGTGATAAGTGAATAAAACAAAACAAAACAAAATACAAACAACACAACACAACACAACACTTCACGCTGCCAAGTGGTAGCCACGGAGTGTGTTAGGTGTGCCAAGTGAATTCCACACTGGCCGCTATCTTTGACCTGGACAATCCCTTTTCCTTTTTCTTTTTTTCAACTTAAAAAACTTTGTGTGTTGAGCTGAGGTTTTCTTTGCAACACTTAATAATGATCATTTCTACATCATTGCAATAAAGGTTTTTTTTTTAATTTAAAAAATAAACACTATAAAATTGTTTTCTAAAAAGCTATCTCTCTCGGCTTTATTTCTTACCAAGAGAGTGATCTGATCATTTCAAGTCATCTCAATGAGTACCTAAAAAGGACCAGTCTGCATACATTATCTTCCAGTGAACTCAGCTACACACAAGGTAGATTCCAAGTAATGCAGGCACCGTGCACAGCCTTGGGCAGGAATAAAGGCAGGGAGCAGAAGAAGAGGGAGCAAGGTGTGTCTTGCAGAAAATATTAACAACCACAAAGGGCCTTTTGTTTATGTTCTGAACAAGACCACGGGCAATGAACAGAGAAAATACTCCAGGTTTATGGCACAGTATAAACAGCTAGCGAAGAAAACGTAGGACAGCAATGCTTGCAAATAGGAAAACCCACATCTGAGAGTTTTAAAAAATCCCAAATATATAACAATAGCATTTTTTCTTGAGAAGACCATCTAGAAATATCTTTATGTAATTTAAGAAAGACTAGATGTCTTACACTCTACACCAATGTTAAATAAGTTTCGAGTTGTGGGTATCTTGCAAAGATCACAAAGTTGATACAGCAAAAGTAGAACCTTTGATCTTCCCTCTCAAGTCTTCTCTTTGCTGTTCCTTATTTTGGGAAACTTCACCTGCAGCTTGAGGTTTTTAAGACAGAAAGTTGAAAGTCATTCTTCACAAATTCCTCTCCCTTCCTTCCTATCCCCACATTCTATGTATTCTACTCCCCACTCTATTTCATACCTACTTCAGCCCACCTCCCTTGCCAGGGCTACGATTTATGCCTTATCATCTCTTGCTTGAACTGAAGCAATGGTGAATTTGATGCTTTTACCAAATCTGACTATGCTTAAAAATCCTTTAGTGGATTGTCACTTCACTTAGGATAAGCCATAAAACCAACATGGATCTGAATAAATTGGTGACCTACACCCCAGCTGCTCCCTTTTCTCATAGGAGTTGCTTAAATAAGCCAGGGTTTTCTAACCATGGGGCATTTGTGCAAGCACCTTCATCTGCCCACTCTTTATTGCTTTTTACACAGCTGTTTCTGACTCCATCTGTATGTGTCATCTCAAATGTCATTTTCTCAGGGAAGATGTCCTTCACCTCTTATTTTCATTTAAGGTTCTTTATTACAATTTATCATTGCACCCTGCATTTTTTCCTGTATATGACACTCATTCCCATATGTAATCATATTTATGAAGCTATACTTACTGAAGTACATGTGCAAACTTTTTAATGCCCATCTCCCTCAGTAGAGTATAAATTCCTCTAGGGATGGCTCTTTCTGTGTATTCCTAGTACTTATCAAATACCTCACCCCATGGAGGACACTGCAGTAGGTATAACTGTATGAAAACAGTAATGCAGAGAGGGATGGAGACAGCCAGAGACAGTTTGGAGAACCGAGGCAGCACGGTGGTTTTCTGGTGGTGACAGCGGGGTATAAAAGTGAAGATGAAATCTATGGTGACTTGTGGCTTGAGAAGCTGTGTGGAGGACGAGTTAATAGCTGAGATAAGGAATACTGAAAAGTCTTCTCAGAGCGGATCTTGCAGCATAGCTTATAGATAACTACACTACTAATCTCTGTTAGCTCATCATGAAGAACAGTTTGTGTTTGCATTGCTGACTGATCATTTTTTATGCCTAAATCTCGTAATCTGAGTAACTACTTTTAAGATAAAAATATGCAATGTATGAACTAGTGTTAATTTCTTATCTTTTTGAAATTCTGTGTAATTCTTATTGCTTGTTTTTAAAATAAATAAAAAAAAGATGAGCTGGAGGAGCCATTAGGTGCTAGGGTTCAAACGTAGTTTGAACTATATCCTGAAGAGAGAGTCTGGGAGCAGGCGTGGAAGGTCAGTAGGAGTTGGCTCTGTCACCTGGAGCTCAGCAGTGGTATTAGGAGTAGCAATGTCATACCTGGGTCAAGTTTCCTTGAAAATGATGCAACTTAATGGTGTTGTGTGAACTCGAACTCCTCAGGAGTTGTAGCAAGACAGGCGAGGGTTTGAAAGTGCTAAGTCCGGAGGAGGTTAGAAGCGGTAAACAGAAACTCATAACACAGGCTTCTGGTGGTCTGTTGAACAGGAGGGTCACAGTGGGAGCAGTTTAATTGCTAGGACAGAGGTAGACCTCAGATTTTGGGGGGTCTTTGATTCCTCTCTTGGGGCACGTCCTCAAGTGGAACTGAGAAGTGGTGCTGGGTTGAAGAGCTGGGGTCAGAGTGAGGTGGTGTGGGGGGATGGGACCCCATGAAGGGGAGAGTCCTCTGAGGTGGATGAGCAAGCTCACGTACAGCGAGAAGAAATCCAACAGGGACAGAGCCTGAAAACTTCGGGGAAAGACCAGAGGTCCCGGAATCCTTTGATGAGGAGCTGAGTGGGCAACAGAAGAGGAGTTGACTGTCATCAAGAAAAGACAAGGGATCCGTGTCCTCGCCAAAGGCTACAGTGGGGTCTATGGGGGCAGCACCCCCAGGACCTACCCTATGGGGTGGAAATGAGACTTGTTTGGGAATTTCACTCACCTTCGCCAAAAGCGGCTAACTCAGTGGGAGTCTCTAAAGTGCTTGCTATGAGGCAAGGAGGTGAATTGGAGAAAGATTTCTACCGCAGTGCCGTGGGGAGGGCAGACACACAGAATACGGGGAGAACGTTCTTGGGCTTCTGTGCCATCTGCAGGCCTCACCAGTGACGTGGCATGCTGCACCTGTATTACCAGGGGTCACTCCTGGGCTTTAAGGGGACTCTGGCTTTTCTCAGTGGTTCCCAGGTGGGTGGTTGTGAGCAAATCCCCTAACTTCCCAAAGGCCCAGATATTTTATCTGCCACGAAGCAACAAAAATAGGAATTACTGCAGCGAGAACAAGACAACAATGCATGTGACACTCTTGGTGCATTTCGGATTCTTTGTCTACAAACTACAGGACTGTTTCTCAGTAAGGTAGTCAACAGTAGTCAAAATCAAAGCTAGAATACATGCATATGCTATTTTGCTGCATGTGGTTTTAGGCTTTTTGTTCTTTTAAGCTTCCTTTCAAGTTCTCGGACGCTGCGCTTTACTACGTGGATTCTGATTTGGTTTGAAGTGCTTTGTTTACTCTTTCTAATCACTGTTTTGATCCCATTATCATCTCACACTAAGGACTGACTCTGGCCAGGTGAGTAATTCACTTTAACTCTACCTGAAAGACCCTGTACTCTTGTCTAGACCGTTTTGCTGGTTGCTAGGATTATGTTACCATTATTATCGAGTGGTCGCTTCTGGCTTTGATTTTCCTGCAGTTGTATTGTACATGCTACTTTAGAAGAAAGGCAACAGAGAGTCTGCCGGTGTTGTTAAAGCTAGACTCGGAGGTGGAAGCAGTGCTCTGGATTAGCCAGACAGGCCCAATCTCATCATACGAGCCCTTAGACAGTGGGGGAATTTCCTGGCTGCAGGCGGAGTGCACGCCGCACCAGCTCTCAAGCTGCCATAGCTGGCTCTGAAGCCAGAGGATGGATGCCACCGTCCATGGGATGTGAGGCCTCCAAAACAAGCAAAAGCCAGGGAGAGGTTCTTCCAAAGAGACGCTAGAGGAGAATGCAGCTGCGCTGACACTTCAATTTCCATGCAGCAAGACTGCTGGATTTCTGTCCTGTAGCAGGGTGGATAAGTTGGTGTTGCTTTAAAACACTGAGTTTATAGAAATTTATTATGACAACAACAGAAAAACCTACATGGCTGGCATCTTTTCTAAGCACTTGGCTAAGAATTCTAGTTTCATTATTAACTTATTAAATGAAACCAGGCCACCGTTTTCTTTCAAACTCTATGAGATTTGTTTTCTCTGCCCTCTGATACTTAGTGACCCAGATGCCAACCCTGGGTCCATTCAGATTTTGTTTACAAGAAATGTTGCATTTTCCTCCATAAATAATTGGATAGTGTTTTATGTTTATCCTCTGAAATACTTTATTCATCTCTTTATACTTCATTTATCGTGAATTTGTTGTCATTAATTCTTTCTGGGATCTAGTGAATGAATTTTCTTGAAATCTTCTCTGAAACTTTCTACTCACAATGTGGTCCAAAGACCTGATGTATTTATTTCACCTGGGAGCTTGTTAGCAATCAGGAATCTCAAAAAAAAAAAAAAATTGAAATCATATCCCATGTCTTTTCTGATTAGTGTGGAATAAAACCAAAAGAAACCAATAACAAAAGAAATTTAGAAATTATACAAGTACATGGAAACTGAACACACTTTTGAACAATGTGTCATTGAAAAAATCAAGAGAGGAATTTAAAAAATTTCTCAAAGCAAAATATCAAAACTTAAGGGATACAGCAAAAGTCAAAGGGGGAGTTGAGTTGATATTAATAAGTGTCAACATCAAAAAGTAAAATAAGATTAAAAATAAACAGCCTAGCGATACATCTCAAAGATAGAAAAACAAGAACAAACCAAACTCAAATTAATAAAAGAAATAACAGAGATCAGAGCAGAAATAAACAAAATAGAAGGAAAGTAAAATGCAAAAGGTCAATGAAACAAAGATGATCTTTTGAAAAGGAACAAATCAGCAAAACTTTAGCTCCATTAAGATAAAAAGAAGGTAAAATTCAAGATAAGGACACACTACAACCAAAAAAAAAAGAAATACAAAGGATCATGGGGATTATTAGTTTAAAACTAGATGCTATTAAATTGGAAAGTCATAAAGAAATGAATGAATTTTTGGACACATATGACCTAGTAAAATTAAGCCAAGAACATATAAAAAAAACCCCTCAAATAAACCAATAATAAATAAACAATGACATTGAATCCGTAGTAAAAAATCTTCCAACAAAGAAAAGTCCAGGACTGGGCGGCATCATTGCTGATTTTTACCAAACTTTAAAGAAGAATGATCTTCCTCAAATTACTCCAAAGAACTGAAAGGAAGAGAATTTTTCCAAATGCATCCTATGAAGACAAGCAATATCTTGCTACTAAACCTGACCAGGCTACAAGGAAGAACAAAAGTGTAGATCCATCTCCGTAATGCAAAAATTCTCAACAGAATACTGGTAAATTGAATACATCAGTATATCAGAAAGATCGTTCAGTATTATCACATTAGTTTCATCTCAAGGATGTAAGGATGATTCAACATATGCAAATCGATCAACATAATATCCCCACATCGACAGAATGAAGTATACAAATCATATGATCATCTCAGATGCAGAAAAAGCATTTGACAAAATTCAACATCTCTCCATGATAAAAGCCCTAAACCAACTGAGTAAATAAAAAGGTTATAAGTGACAAACCCATAGTCAACATCATATTGAATGGGGAAAAGGTAAAAACATTTCCTTTAATATCAGGAACAAGATAAAGATGTCTACTTCATGACCCTTAATCAATACATCCTGGAAGTTTTAGCCAGAGCAATTAGGCAACAGAAACGCAGGGCATACGAATGGGAAGAGAGGAAGTTAAATTGTTCCTGTTTGCAGCTGATATGGTTCTATATCTAGAAAAATCTACAGAATACACCAAACGATTATTAGATCTGATAAATTCAGTAAAGAAGCAGCATACAACATCGGTGGCTCTTCTATACACCAAAAATGAATTTTCTAATAAAGAAATCATGAAAGCAATACCATTTACAAATAGTTACAGAAAAAAAAAATAATGGAATACCTAGAAACAAACTTAACAAGGAAGTGAAAAACCATACAAAATGCTGATGAAAGAAATTGAAGATGACCGCCACAGCTGTGGATTGGATGAATTCATATTGTTACCATGTCCACAGTACCAACAGGATCTATGGATTTAATGAATCTCAGTCACAGTACAAATGCCATGCTTCGAAGAACTAAAAAAGTCAATCCTAGAATTCATACGGAAGCACACAAAACCTTAAATATCCAAGTCAATCTTGAGCAAAAAGAACAAAGCTGGATGCATCATAATTCCTGATTTTAAGACATACTATGGTACCATAGCATGGTTTTGGCAAAAACAATCACCACTACTACCACAAAACAGACAGGCAGACTAATGGAATAGAATAGAGATCCCAGAAATAAACCTATGCATTTACAGCCAACTGATTCTCAGGAAGGTGCCAAAACACACAGACAGAAAACAGACAAAAAACAAAAGACTTGGAGAAAGGAGAGCTTCTTTAATGAGCGGAGCTGGGGGGAAAACTAGATATCCATATGCAGAAGACTAAAACTTCACCTGCATCTTTCACCCTATGTAAAAATCCAACTCAAGAGCCAGGCGTGGTGGCGCACACCTTTAATCCCAGCATGCGGGAGGCTGAAGTAGGAGGAGCGTTGTTAGTTTGAGGCCAGCTTGGGCTACAAGGTGAGTGCAAGGCCGGCCTGAGCTACATAGTGCGACCCTGCCTCAAAAATTTAGGGCTGGGAGTTTGCCTCAAAGGCTTAAATGCCAAAAAAACAAAAAAAAACCAAAAAAAACAAAACAACACACACAAAAAAAACAACTCAAAAAGGATTGAAGACCTAAATGTAAGACCTTAAACTCTAAAACTATCAAAAGCAAACATACGGGAAAACTTCAAGATACTGGAACAGAGGAAGACTATCTGCAAAAACTGAGAAAAAGAATTTTATCAAAATAAGAAGATTCTTTAAAGCAAAGGGAAAAAAAATCAAGAGTAAAAAAGCAACCACAGGACGGGAGAAATTGCCTGCCAACTATTCATCTGACGGAGGGTTAATATCCAGAGTATGTGGTGCGATAGACAGATATGCTTAATGTTTAAATTTGAAAAAGATTATTTCAGTGAAAGACGCATTGCCATGAATCCCCCTCAGAACAATCTCGTCTGCTTTGAACATGTTTATCCCATCGTTCTGGCCACTTTCTGGAGCAGTTCTGGAGTCCTCTTTCCTGAAAGGCTTTAGTTGTGCTGTTGTGGCTGCCTCAGTGTCCTGAACCGATTCAAAATGTTTCCCTTCCATGGTCACATTGACTTTGGGGAAGAGCCAGGGGTCACAGGGTGCCAGATTCAGTGAACAGGGTGGGTGAGCATACACGGGTTTCTAGGATCCTGCCTCTCCATCAGCAGCAGTCACTGGATATGGGATTGCACCTTGTAAAGAATCTGACCGCCTTGATGTTACATGAAACAAGGCAGACACAGAAAGCAAATACTGCACATCTGCTCTCATCTGTGGAAGCTAAAAAAGTCTAACTGAAAGTAGGAAAGAGATTGGTAGAGATAAGGAACTGTGTGCGGGGAGGCAG
Source organism: Dasyprocta punctata (assembly GCA_004363535.1). Classification (NCBI taxonomy): domain Eukaryota; kingdom Metazoa; phylum Chordata; class Mammalia; order Rodentia; family Dasyproctidae; genus Dasyprocta; species Dasyprocta punctata. Next base: position 55,258 of record RJWM01006406.1, read on the forward strand.
AGGAAAAGGAGGTTGACTTGGTCAGTGTGCACTATAAGCATGTGAGGAAATATCACACTAAGTCACATTAATATGCACAATTAATATGTGTTAATTTTTTGAAAAAGAAAACAGGAAGAATCTAGACTCTCTGACTCAAGACCCACTGACTGAGATCTGCACTGTGTTTTAACAAGGTTTCCTGCTACTCATAGGCACACATAAGAAGTGCCTGTCAAAGGATATTCAGTTATTCATAGATTGGATCGTGACTCTTCTATGAGTTTCTCCAGAACTTCTCAGTCCTCTTCTTGCCTGGCATTAAGCAGAATGTGCTTCCCTGTCCTCCAAGTGTCCTGGCTTGCACTTCGCGTCTCTCTCTACTCAGTAGTCAGACGTGGCGCTCGCTGACCTCCTGTTGAAAGATCCTATCACGAACAGTGTTACCGGTAGAAGTATGATGTGTGGGTGACCGCTACTGAGACAGCGTCATCTCTGCTCCTGGGGGACAGTGGGGCACCCCCATGATCTCTGTGCTGTGAGCTTCTCACAGGGTAATCACTTCTCTTACTCATGCTAATGAATGCCTTAATTGTCTGAGATACTTACGAGTGCACATTTTTTGCCATTGTGGTCATTCACTTCATCAGGCAACCCTTTACGTGGTTTCTGCGTTGTGGCCTGACCTGCTCGTTCCTGTTCTTTTTTTAAGTGTTACTTCTAGCATCTGAGGATCCAAGCGTGCCTCTCCACGTCTTCTGCTCTTCGCAGATAGTCTTCCTCTGTGTCACGCTCTTCCTCTTGACTTTTTAAAACTAGTCTTTTTTTTTGTTTGTTTGCTTGTTTGCTTAATTATAAACGGAACTTGTTAGGAGTGTAATTGTGACTATTAATCATGATGCATCAACTTGAATGGATTATGAACTCTCTAACAGATGAGTGAAGCACAGTTCAGGCTGTCTGGGGATGACTGACACGCGGACTGGCCAGCTGCAGGGGGAAGACCCACGCCAGCTGTGGGTGGCACCAACCAATAGGCTGGTAGCCTGGATGGAATAAAAGGGGCGTGGAGAAGGAAGTGTCCCAGTTTAAAGAGCTCCAGGCTTCCTGGATGGGTCTTCCTCTGCTGTTGCTGCCTTAGGACACCTGTCTCCACTTTCTTCAGCCTTTCGTGCAGACTCACACTGGTGGCCCCGAGTGAGCTTCCGGGCCTGGCTTCGGGCTGGCACCGTACCCTGGACTGCTGTCGCTTTGCAGCTTGCATCTCTCAGCCCGAGCTGCAGCTGAATTCTCTGGCTCTCTGGAGCATGGGCAGCCACTGCGACTGTGTCATTGTACATATATACTTTGTCAATTGTGTTCCTCTAGAGAACCCTAATTAATGCAATAATCCATGAATGTAGAAAGTGATTTGTCTCTACTTCTCTACATTTACATGTCTTTCATTCATTTTTCCAACTGAATCTGGACTACGCACAGAACTGACATTACTTCTTGCCTTGCCTGACTTAAGCAGTGAAAGCTTGATCAAAATGTTTCATTTGAGCCCATGGCTTCCTTGGTTGGCATCGCTTAAAAACTGCTGGTCAGGATAAAAGTACAAAAGTTCTCCTACAGTTACCCTTGCAAGGTATTTTCCAATCATCACAGTCACAAAACAGAAATTAAGAACGCATTTGCTTTGTGGTAGTGGGAATTCTTGGTGCAATTAATCTCTGTCTTTCTCTGCACGTTTTCTTCTCCAGGATGAGTTCTTCCGTAGGATTCCCACAGAGGAAGCGAGGGGAGTCGCAGCCCGCGTGGGCCATTGGGAGGAAATGCGGTTTGTGAATCAATGCTTTATGGAACACGGAGACAAAAGATGATTGTGGGTGTCCCTCCCTGTAGTCTGGGTTCTTTCAAAAGCAGGCCCCGAGATGAGATCTTGGGTGGCCAGGGAGCAGAGAGTAAGGCCCCCGGAGAAAGGGAGTCAGCAAAGGGAAAGCCCCTCCTGAGCAGGTTGCGGCATCGAGCAGTGGGCCTTCTCCCTGTGGCTCTCCTGAAAAGCCTGGAGTGGGCAGCAGAGGCAGGGCCCGCACCCCGACTCTCCTTCCTCACTGGGGGATCAGGACTGCGCTCCCCGGGGTTCACCCTGTGTTTCTGGCTTGTGCCTTGGGAGGTCAGACAAGCACCTGCAAGGAAAGTTCTCAGAGGATAAAAGACGGGGTCCTGGGGAGGACTCGGGCATCGTTCTGGCGACACCCATGGCTGCCCGTGAACTTGAGGGACTGAGGGGACAGAGTGAGGGGACAAAACAGGCCTGGGGGGGAAAGCTGATCATCTACGCAGCGCTCACAGCGATGATTTTTGTGAACAAGATTTTTTGTGAACCTCCCTACAGTAAAGGCGGGGAGACGAATGAGGCTCAGCTCTCATGCCAGCTGGGATACTCGAGCCACCGGGGCGCAGTGCAGAGAAGTCGCCCCGCAGGTCCCTTGGGAAATTGTGTCTCTGTCGATTAGCAACTCCCAGGCACGGATCGGCGGGGAACGTGGCGTGGTGTGTAGATAAGTGTTTGCCACCTGCCATAAAGAGGGGACTAAGACTACATTTTTATTAATAGGAAGGCTGAGCCGACATACCTCTAATAAAGTATAATAAATTCTCCGGATTTGACCTTTTACAATGCACAGCATGTGGAGTGTCTAGCTAATGAAAGAGTTGTCTAATTATTAATGTCAGGAACAGGACCGGGTGACACTTCAGAGGTACAGCCCTTAAGACAGGCATTAGCTTGGCTGTTCTGATACCACGTTCTGGTAAACATGCTCACCATTCCCCTAATGATATGTAAGAGTGAAGTAGACACCATTCTCTGAAAGGGTGAGGATACTGAAGTGAGGCAAGGTGTAATGGTATCAGTACTCAGCCTTAGTGTCTGTGACAGTATCAACGCCTGGTCACAGCACCAGTGGAAGTGTCAGTGCCTGGTCATCGAGTCCGTGCTGAGACAAGCACAATTCATCCTTCATGTGATTAATGAGGAAAATATCACCACGTACTCTGGGACATGATTTGAAGTGTCTGAGTCCAAGAGTAAATAGAACAAAAGTTCTTTCAACAGTACATTGTACCACTGTGGTCCAAATGATTTCAAACCCTGTGGTTAGTACTTCCTGCGTAACTCTCAACTCATGTCCAGAGCTGCAGCCAGGTCATCCAGCACAAGGTCCTGCTTGTCCACTGCAGCCCATCTCCCTGCCACCTGGTCATCCCCTGGTCCATCTGCTCTTCACACTGTAGTCAGAGTCATCTTTTTAGAGCATACATCTGATGATGTCTCTTTTGCAAGAACCCCCATAATCAGCTTCCCCAGACTCATAAGAACAAAGTGCACACCCTTTGGAGAACCTTGGTCTGCCCCATCCGCTTGTCTCTCCTCACCCTGCCCTGGCTGGTTATTTGCACCTGGTTGGTCTCTCTCCTCAGTGTCACTCAGACCCTCCTGGCAAGATGAAGGAGTTGGTGGGGTGGATTTCTTGGGAGGGATGCAGGGAGACCCTGTTTCCTGTCCTACGCCCAGGTGCTGGAGGGTAGCTTTGGTGTCCCCAGACTTCCGCCGCATCTCCCTCATCTCTGCCCTCATCTCTAGGAGTGACAGTCTGCCACTGTCTCACAGGACACTTGTCACCTTACTCTGGCATGACCTCATCGTAACAAATTACCTCTATGATGATCCTATGTCCCAAACCCATTAACGTTGTGTGGCACCAGATATATCAGTCTGGGGGTGCAGGTGGGAACGATCAAATCCATACTAACCTGTTAAACGAACCTCCCAGCACAAACTGTTTTTCTCTGTGAAGACAGGAATTAGGGGAAGATTTCCTGTGATGAGTTTTTCTCTTCCCCACAAGCCTACACATTCCCAGACAGCATGGGTCTTCCATGTATTTTTATTTGTTATTGATTAACTACTAGCAAAATGCTTAGTGCAGAGCAGGTGCTCAATAAATATTTGTTAAACAAATAAAAGAAGCATGAAGCGCATTTTTTGACTCAGATTTTAGCCCTTTCTGAGAAAAATCTCACATGTAGCAGTTTATCATTGAAACGGGAGTTTGGGTCATATTGATCCATGTTCCTTTTGAAACCTGTGTGGAGGAGCCAAGAGAAACTCCCGGGTCCCTTACAGAAGGGGCTGAGGTTCTGGTCGTGCTCTGCCCATGGCACGAAGAGGGAGGTGGCAGTGCCAGGACTCGGCCCAGTCCGCTCTGACTCCAAGCCTGGAGTTCTTTTCCAGCAGCAGTAAAATAGGTCGAAGGGGAACAGCAGTTTACTGTGCCGTTGACGGACTGATTATGTGTTACGAGCTCAGCCTAAACTCCACCGGGTAGAAGTGCAGACTGGCAATGTCTCTTTGGGCATCATTGTTGGTTTTGCATTCAGGGTGACAGAAAAGCCCAGTAGCAGGGGCCACATGGTGACCAGGGCGGGTGGTGCAGTGGTGGAGGATGAATTACTGGGCATTCGGTGCCCTATTGGGTGCTGGCCTCTTTGACAGCCGCATCACTCCAAGGCGCTGTTCTACGTAGGGAAGAAAGTTATCACAACAGCAGAGACAGGCAGAAACAGGGCGAGAAAAGCAGGGCAGACAGACTCCCATGACCAGAGGGGCCAGATGTGCTTGGGCACAGAACAAAGCACTCTACAACTCCAAGGTGTTTCAAAAATGCCACTGTATCATCCTGTTTCACAGATGGCAGAGTGAAGGGAAGTCTCCAGGCTGTCAGCAACGCACCACGATGGGCCCTGATATCTGTATTACAAGTTCGGGGCATGTCAGAGGCGGAGGGGACTTTCCAGCCACTGGGTCCACACCTGCTGATGCAGACGAGGGCGGGCCCTACTGGACCATCATGGGGACGACAGCGGGGCCACCAGCCGCACCCGCGCGTCAGCAACCATGGGTCCCTCAGACAAGAGGGCAAACCAGCACCTAAACTACGCTGAAGGGCACTAAACTTGATTTTGTTTTTAATCCTAAAATTGGTGAAGGGCCTGGCAAACGTAAGGTTGTGAGTTTGATCGCCAGTACCAAAACACAAAAACAAAAGCAAAAAATGGTGAATGTAGGGGCCATGTTTCCTTTCTTTCTTTCCTTCCTTCCTTCCTTCCTTCCTTCCTTCCTTCCTTCCTTCCTTCCTTCCTTCCTTCCTTCTTTTCTTTCTTTCTTTCTATTATTTTAAAAAGTAAAACAACAGCAACAAAAAGGATGGAAAAGATACAGAATTTAAAAAGTAGGAAATTAACACTAGTTAATATATTGCATATTGTTAGCTTAGAAGTAGTTGTTCAGGTTACAAGATTTAGGCACAAAAATAATCAAACAAACAATGACAGCCCGAACTGTTCAGAGGTTGGTAGTATAGCTATTTATCTTGTGTGTGTGTATATATATATATATATATATATATATATATATATGTTTATCAGCATACATATAATCTTTCCCTTTCTTCCTTTTCTCCTTTCCCCATCCCAGTTTTTATTTTTAATGATAATGTTGAGTAGTCCCCCAGTAACCATCCATCAGCTGAATTCATTTAAACTGTCATCTCGGAATCATTACCCACCATCTTCCAGTCACTGCTCAGAAGAAAGCTACCGACCAGGAAGCATTCAGGTCTGCAGCCTCACTGACCATCTGAGGCTCAGCAGGCTTTCAGAAAGTGTGGAATCTGTCACCTGCATGTGATAAACCGTGTCTGCGTCACTCGGACCCACGTTAAGGATGCTGTGGGTCTGGTTTGCTTTCCGAAGCTGCGCTAGTGCTCTGGGTTGCTTCACACAGCGACTGTGGGGCCTGGATCTAGATTTTCTTTTTTTTCCAAATGGAATTAACAAGTCAAGAACCGTGCCCGGCAGCCAGAGCCCGCGATTACAGCCCCACGGGCTCCTCTCGGCAGCTGGCACCCTGTGCGACCGAACCTGGCGCTTCATCAGGGCGGCATTTCGTGCCTGCCCTGTCCTCATCTACCTCCCACTCGAGGGGAACGGGAACACGATCTCCTTCCCTCGCGGGTGAAGGTCAGACCGTGTCTCCGGCTGCTCCTCCTGCTGACGGGGCTGCTCGGACTAATGGTGACTAATGTTCTACAGCGGGTTTATAATGAGAGCAGGGTTCGCTCCTGGTCCCTGCTTCCTCACGCCGCGACCTCCCCTGGGGTCTCCTTCGTGCTCCAGGCTTATGCTTCTGTGTGCGCGAGAATAACTTGCAGTGAGATCTTTCTAATCCTGACCTCTGCTACTTACACACCTCGGCCCAGCGCCCTTTACTTCTTGCTCTGCAGTTCCCTCTCTTGTTCACTTTGCCGTCTTTAAGCGGCCGTTTATGGAGCGGCTGCTGCGGGCTCAGCGCTGTCTGTCTCCATGGCTAAGACAAAGGTGGGACTTTATTTGGTAGACTCTGTTCCACCTGTCTTTGTCCCCGTTTCTCCCCGTCAACGCACTGTACTGGGACAAGCTTATTTACACCAGCGGCTTCTCCTGGGGCTGCTCCTCCGCTCCTAAACCGGCCCCAGCCTTCCCCTGAGGTCAAGCCCAGGTGTTCAGCTGGATCCGCACCGACTGCTGCTGCCCAGGGCCCCCAAACTCGCCGCTAATAGAGAACGCAACCTCCTCCCGCCACGTGTGTTCCAAAAGTCCCTAAGGCTAGGAGTGGTGCGGCCACCGCCCAGCCTCCCAGGACCCCGGGGGCGTCTCCCAATTGTCTTCTCCACCCCACCCCACATGCCGTCAGTCACGCCCCTTTTCCCCCCTCCACGGCCCGCCCTGAGCTCGCCTCTCCTTCTTGGCTCCTACTATTTGATTCAGAACCTCTCGCCTATGCTACTGCAGAGAGCTGCTAAATGGCGGCTTCCTTCTTTCCTCTACTCTTGCTCCATCCACCCATTCTTTCCCTTGCTGCTAGAGACGTCTTTTTAAGGCATGCATTCGTGCATCTCATTTTTCCTGTAGGCCTGTGTCCCAGGAGCCAACCCTTTATCACACAAGCTGCTTCCTGATCTGGCCCTGCCTGCGGCTCTAGCGTCATTTCTCACCCAGTCCCACCTCTCAGCCCTCTCTCCATCTGTCCCACCCCACTCGCTCTTCTTAGAACATCCAGGATGTTGACAACCCCACCTTCACCCTGCCAAGCCCATTTGCACCTGGAATTCTCTCCTCATCCTGCCTGGCAACAAGCTGTAGCTCACGCATCACCTCCTCTGTGAGGTGGACTCATCACACCGTCTTCTGGTGGCACAGACGAACCTTCTTGTCTCCCTCATAGGACCTGGGCTGTGCCTTTATCACAGCATCTAGAGCATATTGGGCCTCTTGGGCAGATTAGGAACATAAACCTCTTGAGGGCAGTGGCCATATCTTGCCTGCCTTTGCATACCCAGTGCCTACCAAAGTGACAGGTATTCAGTGTATGCTTTTAAGCATCAACAAATGCATGCTTGGTGCATGCATGCATGCACAAGTAAATATATATCAGGGATATTTCTTCTGCAAAAGGATTCTCTAGTTTGAGATTTAGCTTGCAAAACAGTCGAACCTTGGCTGAACTTTGTGAGCCAGGTACTGAGTCATGACAGACATTTCCCTGGTGGTCTGGCTGCCAGGTGTGTAACCCACTGCTCGTTTTTGCTCCTCCTGCCTCACGGGCAGCCACACCAGTACTGGGCACACACACACTTCTTTGGGTCACTGTGACATGCCCTCACTTCTGTGGTCCTTGGTGTCTCATGGGTGGCCTCACAAACTTTCCCCAGTTCTTGACCTGAAACTACATGAATTCTCTGAAAAAAGTCTCTTTCATCAGACTTAAATTCCCAAGATAGGTTCAACGCTCTCCGTATTTTCCTTTTGCTCCTCTATCCTGGCCTTTCCTCTGGCTTTCTCAGTGGGATGAGGGATCCCCACATGGAAGAGCTTTACCCCACCCCACCTGTTACTCAATATACCCAGGTGATCAGGAAGCACCATTATGCTTCGGACACTTTTCTCATGATTCGAAACCCATCAGAGAACTTAGTGCCTCAAATTGATTTAGGTTGTGAGAGCTCAGGGCTGGTCAGAGCACTCTAAGGAATTTACTGTCTAGAATGAAGAGTCACTTACTTAGCACGATGCCCGGCGATGTTGCGAGTGGCCAATACCAGGATCGAAGTGGAAATAGGAATGTGGCACAGAGTAGGAAAGACGCTAAAGTCATGGCCAATTTGATAATCAAAGATTTAGAGGAATTCAGATTGTTTGTATTATTAATCTATTTTCTAGAAGATGTGAAAATAGAATATAAGACACAGATATATAATTTAAAAATACCAAATACCCAAAACCTACCTCTTTCGAGTCCCACACACAGTAGAGGACAGAGGTGCACGCCGCGTTTGGCAGGCTGGGTGCGCATGTCCTGAATTCTCTTACAGAGCTGATTTGCCTGAAACACCCCCTGGTCCTGGGTGATTTCAGTCAAACACACCATGGCATAGGTAACAGTAGAAATGCAATTGATTAGCACTGGGGCAAAATTAGAGAGGCGAGCTCAGGACGGGGTGGAGGAGTAGTAATAGCAATATAGTTGACTTTTTTTTCTCTTCAGCAACTGTTTTAATTGATGTACAAAATCTATCAGTAAGTGTCTTAGGTAGACAGCTTCACTAGCTTTATGGAGGGAAATAGCACAAAACAAAGAAAAATGGAAAATTACAAAAAAGTCATGTTTCTTGAGTTCTGACTCAGTTGAGCATTTCATGGTGTGCCAGTTAATCTACACAACAACCCTGCCAGGTGGTTTCTCTTATTATTTTACAAATGAAGTTAGAGATTTGGAGAGATAAAAAGTAATTTGCCTCTACCACACAGTTACTGAGTGAGGAGTTTTTAAACCTAGTTTTGAACCCCGTACTCTCTGCCCCTGCTTGTTTTACTGCCTGAAAGCACGGTGGAGTTGGAAAATGGTGAATGTAGCCTTCTGAGCACCAAATCTCCAGCTTAAGAGCAGTAGGTTTTGAACCCTGGGCTTTGCGATGGGAGGATTCTTAATACACAGGGCCTGTTCATGACATTGCATGAGCTAACAAGGAGAAGAAAGAGACAGAATACCTTCAATGGAGTGAGAATTTATACCTAAAACATGGCTGCTCCTCAAACCTTTTGGAAATCCAAATAATCCTGAACAAAATGTGTTTGCAATGAATAGCAAAAATCCAACCAAACCCATAAACTGTACTCAGTGCTGAAGAGATAATGAGAAAACAATCAAAAGAAACAAAGTCTGCCTCAGGAAACAGGGTCATGGGAGAGCCTCTGTACACCACAAGGGTCAATATTTTGGCAGATGCTAAGTCATCCGCTGGCAACCAGGCAATCAAAGGGCTGAGGAGGATGACCGCTCCTGTCGCCGGGCACTTTCTGGGTGTGTGAGTGATACGCACGAGGGGTTCATCTTTCAGGACTTTTGAATCCTGAGTCTTTCAGCACACTCGAGTTGCAGTGTATTTTCCTCCCTTACATCATTCTTGCTTTTAGGAAGATCAGAAAAATACATATGTTTTCCCACTCTGCTCCCAAACTATTTGTTCTTTCACCTGTCTTAAAATGCTCTCCACTTTTGAGAACCTTTTGCGGTGAAAAACATGTTCTCACACGCTTAACCTGGAAGTCTGAAGAACCATTCAGAGGCATGATTTTTGCTAAAGAGTCAGCTTTGAGATTTTTGGAAACAGGAATTATATTCTAAAAGTACTTTTAAAGAGGGAGATCATAAATAATGGTGACAGCAATCCAATTTAGAGGAGAGAATAACTACTTGAAAAGTTAAAAAACATTGACAAAAGAGTTACAGTAAGCATTTAAAGAAATAGTCACCAATATGTTAAAAACATCAATTTATTAATAAGCTTGTTAAATACGCAAAAGGTTTTTATAAAGATCACGGAGCTCATTTACTTCACTGGTTTAATATCAGTTTCTCCTGTCTTATGACTTTCGGTCAGTGTTTTCTATTACCCTCATTTTCTTTCTTAATGGAAACAGAGAGATCCACATTATAAAAGTCAGCGGGAACCCAAAATAGAACCCATGCATTGTGAATCTAACACTGGGAAGAGACTAGATGAAATAATACTATTGCTTTCATCACTATTATTACATCTATTTTGCTTGAAAAACACCACTTTTTCCAGTGGGTGGAGATGAGAGGAAGAATACTTTTAAAATCAAATTGCTCCCACATCTTTGACGCTCACAGTGACTCAGTAAGATTGCCTGGCCGAAGCAATTGCTCGATCCAGCATTTATCATCCCTTGGACTGCTTGAGTCAAAAGCAAGTATTAGGCTGCAGTTTTTCATTTTCAATGATCACAGAGCACACAGATTTCACTGTAAAGAGAAGAGTGTGTCTGGCTGGTATTTTTGTAGCTTTGGATTGATCTGTCTCATCTGGGCACTGGGGCACAGGATCAACGCACAGGATAGATTTTATCCAGGAAGAAAAGAAACGATTATGCTTTTCCTTGGAAGAATTAAAAGGGCATTTCATCCCTGGGTGACTTGTAAGTGAGTTATTAGGCTGCGTGACCTAGAAAGATTGATCTCTAGTCATTATTCTTTGTACTCATTTACATTTTAGAGCAACTCAGCAATGTTCTTCTTGGCTTTTTATCCCACCAAGCATGTTTTTTGGGAGGAAGCGTACAGCGAATAATAGACACAGTTTTCCTACTGCCTTACATCAAGAGTTGAGGTTGCCAAAGAGGGGCAGTTGCATGAGGAGTGCGGTTCCTGGAACTCCACTACCTCTCTACCTCTCACGGCAGAGCACTAAGTCAGGGAGCTGTTGGGCGCCCCCCGTGTCCCCCTGGGTCGTGAAGTCCTGAGGTGGCCTTCTCCTTCTCTGCACCCACCTCCAGCTTACTTGGCACCGGCTCAGCAGCTCAGGCCCAGCAGAGGTCCCTGAACAAATGCCCACTGGGCTGCACTTCTGAGTGTTGCTTCCTGGGCTTCTTTCTGGGATGTTCATGACTGCCGAGCCCTGAAGCTGCCTGCGCGGCAGAAATCAGTTGTCAGGCCTCGGAAGCCTTTCTGTTTGAATCCTCATGCTTATTTCCTGAGATTCTGACTTTTCCTTCACCCAGGTGAGCAAGTTTTCCTCTCAGCCCATCACAAAGAACCATGTGCCTCTATTTGTTTATCATCAATAGAGTCAAGCGAGATGTTTGTCTGGTAAAGGCCCTTTGCATTTTTAATTTCCCTTATAAATGCCATAAAAATGTGAGTGCTACCTATGTCCTGGCTCCACGCATCAGATCTCTGTGCCTCAGAGAGTTAGAAATAAAGGGCACAATAGCAACACTGAGATAGCTTGAGTATTGGTGGGGGTAGAGCTGCTTCAAAACCAAGTTCATATTTGGTGAAGGCAGGCCAGAGAGAGGCCAATTTGTTCTTTGGGCAAGGGATTTATTTCACCATAATCCATTTGACTAAAGAAAGTGTGGTATCGACACACAGTGAAGTATTACTCTGCCATAAAGAAAGATAAACTTGAATCATTTGTAGGAAAATGGGAGCTCTTTGAGACTATACTGCTAAGTGAAGTCAATCAGATACACAATCTTCAGTATTGCATGGGTTCTCTTCTATGAGAAATCCAAATTATAAATAAGCTGAAAAATAAAAGATGGACAGTAGGAGGTAGGGTGATAGATCTTTCTCGAATGAGAAACGGAACAAGAAATGGAAGGAGGGAGGGTCAGGGGATGCAAAAAGGTATTAAGATGTGACGTGAGCATGTATCAACACCACAGATGTAATCATTATGTACTACAAGCACATACTAATAAAACACAGTAAAAGTACTTCCAGGTGAATTAAGATTCTTCTTTAGTCCTCTAAGTGTCCAGTGGGAGATCTCAGTCTGTGCAATTCTTCACACTTCCTCCAGGGGGCACTGTTCACAATAGTCTACAATGAGGCTGTGCTTCTCAAACTACCTCTGGCAAAAGATCAGCTTATATTTTTTATCGAATCTACCAAGAACCAGTACTTTTGCAAGAGAATTGGAAAATTAAAAGAGATGTAAGCTCTCATTTAAAAAAAAACTATTTGATTCAATAGTTCCATGATTACTTGTCAGTTTCCTGTGATCGTTTTCAATGCCTATTCTTAATGTCTTAAGTCTTTCTTTGAGCACTTGTGACAACAGTTTCTGGGCCCCCAGCCGCTCACCAGCCACATCCGAGGGAGCGCCCAAAAGCTTGGAACACAGACTCTGGGCGAATGGCGCCCCCTACAGTTCATGCAGGAAAGAGCCGCAGCCTGCGCCTGTGCGTTTTGACACTGCGTATCTCAGAACAACTGCAAACCAAACGCAAATGTATCAAGAAAAGAAGAGAAAAGAAAAGGGGCAGTATGAACTTCTCCTAAATGAGACTCTGGAGTGATAGGTAAACTAATTGGTTACAGGCAAAATAACGAGGCATCACTGTTCATGCTTCCACTTCGTCCTTGAGGCAGCTCATTAGTTATTTGGTACCAATGGCAACAACCAAGACCTTTGCCAGTTAACCCAGCTATTCTGGCCAACATCCAACTTGAGTAATTTCTCTGCCTAGATGAAATTGTCCCATCACTGAACCTCTATGTCCTCGCTAACTAGTGGGCGATATCGTGGTCTGCCTGTGCAGAGCTGCCGCTGTATGTTTCAGCAGTAACTACTTTTATTCTGCCAGGTAAAACAATCTAAAAGACTCGTGGCTTTGTAGACGCTGCTGTCCCCTGCAGCTACCCGCAGCCAGCTGTGGCCAACCGCTTCATGTTCTTGGATGTTACTGTCAATGGCAAGCCCTTGGAACACTCCTCTTTGAGCTGTTCGCAGACAAATTTCCAAAGGCAGTAGAAAACATTTGAGCTCTGAGTACTGGAGAGAATTTGGCTACGAGGGTTCTTGCTTTCACAGAGCTCTTCCAGAATTTATGTGCCAGGGTGGTGACTTCACAGGACATCCAGGCACTGACCAAAAGTCCGTCCGTGGGGAGGCACTTGATGGTAAGAACTTCATCCTCAACCATGCAGGTGCTGGCACAACACCCACTGCAAATGCTGGACTCAATGCAAACGGCTCCTTGTTTTTCTTGCACTGCCAACTTTGGGGTGTCAGGTGGCCAACATGGCCTTTGGGAGGGTGACAGAAAGCATGCAATTGGGGAAGCCATGCGGTGCTTTGGTTCCAGGGATGGCAAGACCAGCCAGGAGCGCCCCACCCTAACAGGTGTGACTTGAGCCCTACCTTAAAGCCCAGAGCCTCCCCTGTAGAGCTCAGGAGAGCTCCGCTATTCCTGCTCGTGACAGCCTAGCATCCTGTGCTTTCACTGTGCTCCTCTGGGAATCTATATTTTCCTCATTCCCTGAGTCAGGCTGGATTGCAGAGGTAAGTTTATGATTGTGAATAAAAACCAAATAGCAACAACTAATTAGCTTGTATGTGTGTATGAGGTGTGAATCCTGCTGCTGAGTGCCACCGAAGGAAATGGGGGGTGGGGAGAATGAGTAGGGGATGAAAGAAAAGAGGAGCAAAAAGAATTGGAGGTGTTAAGCGTGTACATCAACTCTGCACCATGACTGTAATCGTTATGTACGGCAATAAAAACAAAACAAAACAAAAATACTCCACAAATAATTACTGTGTCTCCATCCACCTTACTCACTGAATCTGTGGATCTGGCTCTGCAACTTCTGGGCTCTTCCCCAAAGTCAAAATGACCATGAAATATAAATATTTATATGTCTCCAGGACTGCGAAGCAGTCATAACAGCACCATTAAAACCACTCACAAAAGAGGACTTCCAGAATTGCTTCAGAAAGCAGCAAGAAGATGGGCTACATGTATCCACATTGAAGGAGTGTATTGCCAAGGAAATCGACAACACTGTGTCTTTGACTCTAACACCTCTGTTAAAATGTAATCGTTTACTGTATCTTCTGATTACTTCTCATAAAGAGTTCATTCTTTTGTGGGATTGTAAACATAGTCTCAAGGGAAAAAAAACTGTGAGCCAAAGGTAGAACTGGAATGATACTTTATCATAAGAGAAATTTCAGGGGACATCTACACAGGAAGAAAGTGGGACCACAGTGCGGAGTCCCCTGTGAATAAGAGGACAGGCATACTGAGAACTGCGGGGCCTGGAAAGTCCTGATTAAACGCATAGGTTTTCAAGTCTGATTTTCCTTTGGTTATAGGTATTTTGAGGGATGGCATCATTAAAGAGACTTAAAAGATCCTTCAGAAAAGTTTAGAGCACAAATCTATTTAAGCTTCCACCCTTCTGCACAATTTTGGCGTTTCTATTCTTTTCTTCTATAGTTGGAATGAAAAGGGCTGTTAAAGTATATCTCCCTGAATATTCACTTAAAAATAAGAATACAGTTTTAAGACTTTTATTCCTTTTGCTGAATCTGAGACCATGTTGTTAACAGAGCTCCCTTTCCAACTCTCTGCAGCACCTGTATTTTTCATCATTTGTCATCAAAGTAAGTCTGGGCTCTCTTGCTGGACCCTCGAGGCCCTGCAGGATCTGTCCCTTTTCAATTACCCAACAGTATCTGATTACTTCCCCAAGTGAACTTTCAATGGCTTCTGCTTTTCAGAGAACTCCTTTCCCGGCCTGAGGCCTGCTCACCTCTAAGCTCCCAGGGCTTCAAAGCTGCTGGGTGTGGGAAGTCCTTTCTCCTTTCTCCACCCTTTCACCTTCCTCCTCATTCATTTTTAATCTTCTCGCCAGGTAACTCTTTCCCTGAATTCCTCTCGCTTTTATTTCCATCAGCGGATTTGACCCCATTCCCGTGCCCTCTTTCAGTGTTTCCTGGTTATTTCACGTGCATAAACTCCACCTTCTGATGGAAATGATGAACTCTTTGCAGCGTGAATGAAATGAAAAGATACCATTTTCCCCTTCGCATCCTACAGTCTACTGCCCTCTACTCCCGGTGGTCACGCGGTCTCCCCAGTCACCAGTGAAGGTGGCCTAAAGAGCCAGAGACCGACTCTGTGCTCAGGGATTATTAAAAAGCCTTGGGAAGAAGCATTCCCATCCCCTTTCAGTACCCAGATCAGACACTGGCCACATCTTTCTGCAAAGGGCCGGGCAGTAAATATTTTAGGTTTGCAGGCTGAGCCAGCTCTCCTGCAGCTACTCAGCTCCACGGGAAAGCACTGCTGAGGATCTCAAAATGAATGAGCGCAACTGTGTGCTCATAAAATTTTATGGGCACTGAAATTTGAATTCCATATAATTTGTCTGTGTCACAAAATAGCATTCTTCTTTGGATATTATAGAGCACTTGAAAATGTAAAGGCTGCTCGGCTCCATGGCCACACAAAAGCAGAGATGGTGGCTTGGGCTTGGCTGGAGCCGCAGCTGGGTGACCCCTGAGGTAGAACATCCCGTCCAAAGCCATCAGCCTCGGAATCACCTCGGATTGACAGATTGCAGAAAATATGAACTCTGGACCCAAAGAAGCAGAATTTCTGAAGGTGTGAAGGACGGGAACAGCCAGCCATGGACCAACGCATTTAGAAAGGCGGTGATGCACTCGCTGTTGAGGGAGCGTTTAGGATGCAGCTAGGGAGGGTCCGTGGGAAGGAGCCGGGACAGAGCAGGACCCTTCAGAGACAATTTATGAGAAACAGAACCCAAAGGGAGACACAGTAGCTAAAACTCCGTGCTTTAATTGAGCATCTTAGGATTTTTTTTAAATGTAAAACTCAGGATTTCTCAGTGTGTGCATTTCAAATACCTGTTACAAAGACTATTAATGGGACGTGGCAGATCTTAAACTCAGTAAAGACACAGAAAAATACTCATAGAGAAGGAGAAGAAACTCACACACCTTATTAAGTATAATGTGTGTGACACTAAACGCAGGCAAGAAATAATCTTTAGTATGTTTCTGTCCCAAATGGAATTCTCTGTAGCTGAGGCCTTCATATAACAAAGAAGCCACAGAAAATTCAAGAGAAATGATTTCTCTCATTTGGAGCACACAGCTTTCAATGTATTTCTTGTGTAACCTCACTTACCTAACAGAATAGCTTATAAAGCAGCATCGCTCTGGATGGAGAAAGACCATCTGCAATGCTTTAAATATAGTCCCAAGTAGGGCCTTTTGGATACAGTGAACGCAGGCTGGAAAATGAGTCTCTGTGAATCCAGGAGGCCTGGTAGTTTGTGATCTGCAGACCCAAATCACTTGGCTTCTGTGAGTCATTCCTATACTCTGAAGAAAAGAAGAAATAGAGCTGCAGCACCCCTTGTTTCCTGGGGTTCTGATCTCACTTCCAACACCTGTGGAGATTTACCGAGCACCTCCTGTGTGTGCATGTTCTTGTTCCTTTCTCCCATCAAGCATGTGAGTAGCTATGCTTCCCAAGTAAGAAAACCATGGCTTGCCGATCCTAGTGTCAAAGAACTCACAGGTTAAGCCAGGCCCTGTCTGCCTAGGAACTACACTAGGTTACCTTCCCAAACCAGGTTTTAGAAGATTTTCTTCCAGTCTAGCTTGAAGCATGGTGCATTGATCTGCTCAGGGGACACTACAATCCTGGTCTCATGCTAGGCTTGCCACAGACGCTCTAGATCATTCTGCTGAGGAGGGATACAATGTTTTTCCTTTTTCCATAGTGCATTTTGGGTACTTATAAACCAGGTTACTAACATGAAGGAACAATGACAGAGCAGGCTCCTTAATAATAAATACCTCTTACAGAGACCTCCAGTCAAAGAAAGGGACATAAACAGTGGCCACTGTGACTGGATCCTGGCAGACAGACGAAGCCTAAGACACTAGTGCTGATTCTGAAGATACCCTAGCTTTCTTGGCCAAGAGACCCCCCCAAAACCTAGCAAACAGGTATTGGGAATACAGGGAAAAACCATTATTTGAACATGCCTATGAGTGATGTGCCCAAAGTAACTGTTAGCAAGCTGCATATATTTAAATCAACACGTTCTCTTTTTCTGGTCCTTATTAATTTCTCAAGTTAAAGAACAGCTTCAAGTATTGCTCAGGGGAATAGCACTGGAACTCATTAGACTGAACACGGGCTCATCTCCTCAGGCTTGACGAGGACAGCAGCTGAGTGGTCTGAGACCTCGAGAGCAGTGTCTGAACTGCATTTCGGTATGAGGAGACGTTTTGGAAGGAGAATACAGCGCATAGTGACATCAGCAATGATTTAAAGTCCAGCTCTGTGTGGTGTACAGTTATTTTTATGGCATAAAACATTTTCAAAGGGCAAGAGTGATTTGCATGATTTCTGGTCACTTCCCTCAGGAATATACTTTTATTTGTTACAAATAACATTTAAGCATTTTGCAAGAGGTGATATAAATTGGAGAAAAATTATTTTTTGCTAGTGATTTTTGATGACTAATTGCTGTCATAAACAATTATTTTTGCATTACATATGTGAATTAAAGTTTATATTTTCTATCAGTCTGATATTTATCCATAATCAATAATTTCTCAAATTTCTGAAAGAATATAATTAAATTCCAGGTTCTCCAGCAAGAATATAATAAAGGGACTGCAGGCGACTGCTCTCTGCTTTCCCATCTCCTGCCTGCCCTGCCGTGGACTGTTTCTCCTCTGCATGTCCCTCTGCCAGGCCACCCTGCCTTGGAGCCAGCTGACTACGACTGAACCTCTATAAACTGTGAGCTGAAACAAACCTTTCCTCCTTAAAAAAAAAAAAGAGGTAGGAGGACTGCATATTCCTTGGGACTTTCAGGAAGAGCTTGTATAACTCATTTTTCTGAGAAAAACAGGAGCAACGGGGAGGCCTCTGTTTCTTCATTCTAAGGCCACCTCAGATTCTGGGCTCCCCCCCCCCCAATCATTTGGCTTTTTGTGAAAACTCTTCAAGTGTGATTTTTCTTCCACATGACTGGCTCTTTCAGAGTTTTTTTGTTCACCATTTCCTCTGCCTGTCTCCCTGTGAGTTTTCAATGTGTTAACACATGCATCAAAATGGTATTTAAATGATTTTCACAAATTCCTGCAGTTTGAAGACATTTGCTAAGTACAAGGTGTGACTGAAAAATATTCTGAATGTTTAATTTAAAAATAATGTACTACAGAAAAAGACACGTGACGATTAATATGTCTTAAAATACTCCTACTCACTTTCAACACTCTTATCCCGCTGTCCTTGCAACTTTCTGAAGCAGCTCTAGAAGTTCTCTTTTGTGAGTGTCCTCTTTTCTGAGTTGTGATCAAAAACATAGTGAATGCTTTTGCTGGACACCACCCAACAGAAAGGCAGCTCATAAAAACATTACAGTGTGTGTCCTCAGCCACCTGATTCACCAGATCTAGTACAGTGTGACTTTTGCATCTTCTCCAAAGTCAAAATGACCAGGAAGGTAAATGTTTTGGATTAATCCAGGACACCGAGGCAGCCTTGACAGACTCCTGAAAGCAGACTTCCGGAACTGCTTCAGAAAGTAGAAAGAATAATGTGATAAGCATGTTGGAGGAGAAAAGTATTTGAGGTGGGTTAATGGCAATGTATTTTCTTACCAGAATAAATTTAAAAAATTTAAACATTCGATATGTTTTTTAATCGGCTGAATAAGATTTCTTAGGAGCTTTTAGGGAAGTCTTTACTAATTCGATCAAAATCTCTTCTGTTAAACTAAGAGATTCCATCACTGGACCAGGACCAATCATTTAACAACCCAAACTGTATGTTGGAATATGCACATTGTAGATGTAATGTGAATCACAAGGGAGATGGTAAGATTCAGACTACAATTCTGTAGGGTCTGAGAAGAGA
Organism: Dasyprocta punctata; assembly: GCA_004363535.1. NCBI lineage: Eukaryota > Metazoa > Chordata > Mammalia > Rodentia > Dasyproctidae > Dasyprocta > Dasyprocta punctata. Next base: position 74,107 of record RJWM01006406.1, read on the forward strand.
TGCAAAACCCCATTGTTCCCCAGGAACATCAGACATGAATTTGCAGGGGTAGAAACAAATTTGGCAAAGGCAGAGAAGGGAAGGAATTTTTCAAGTAAGAGAAGTAAATTGTAATAACCAAGCAGTATAAAACAGCAGTTCTCTGCTGCTAGAAAAACGTAAGAGTCATGAAGGTAGGGATTTCTGATCTTGTCTTCTACAGCTGCACAGAAATTCAGGTAGTCCCTGAAACACAGTTGATACTCAACGAATATTTATAGAATGAACGAATGGATTGAGATAAGGAATATGAGATGAGGCAAAAGAGATTGTTATGGATGAAACAATGAAAGATTTGGATGTAGGATTGAGAGTCTGGTCTTTGTCTCACAGAGGCCAAGGAGAACAGGCCAGGGAGAATTAAGAGGGCAAACAAAATCATGAAAGAAGATAGGATTGTGTGCAGGGCCATGGTCATGGTGGGAAGGTTAGAGGAATTTATTTCTAGAGTAACATACCAAAAGGGTGACAAGGAACAAAAGGTGGGAAATCTCAGTTTTTGAGGAATGGATATAGAAAAGTGCTCATTAAAGGAGTTTCAGAAGAAGCATAGAACAAGGAAGTTGCTGGAGAAGACTGATGTACTGGAAAATGGAGGGTAGATTCTGGAAGAAATATCACGTGACAAAGAGGAAGCCACCATTAACAGCAGGGAGAGCGTTTTCAGTAGCCAGACGGCAGCAGGTGTGTGTGTGTGTGTGTGCGCACAGCAGGTGAAGGAGCACAGGCGTTAAGCGAAGCCTTTTCCTCCAAGAATAACTCTCTTACATGGCTCATGGAATGAGGTGAGTGGTGCACGCAGGCACATAACGGATGATCTTTCAAGAAAGCTGGCTGAGAATGGAAGAAAAGAAAGAATCATGTTTGAAGGGTGTTACGGGTTGCGTCTGAACGTCCCCCCAAAGCCTCATGTGGTCAGGAGGGTGGGTTTCTAGAATTTGTGATTGATTCATGGTCCAATGCTGGGATTATGGGTGTGAGTGCTACACCCACCCTAGGGTGGTGGGACCTACATACAATATAAGGGACAGAAAGAGTCTTCTCTTGTACTCCTTGTTTTTTGCTCTTGTTTCTTTTGCTGTTCTGCACCATCATGAACTGTTGCCCTCTGCCATGAGCCACCTTGCCTTAGACCCAGCTGATTATGGACTGAAACCTCCACAAGCTGTGAGATGAATAAACCTTTCCTTCCTTAATTTTGGGTACCGGTTATTTTATCTCAGCAATGAGAGAAAAGTAACCAAGCAGAGGGAAATGCAGAATCCAGACAATGCTCTTAGACAATGGGATAAATTTGAACAAGTAGGCTAAGGCTAAGATACCCCAAGAGAAAGGAAGTTACAGTAGGGTCCATGATAAAGAGCATGCTGATAAAGCAGGCCCCGAAGCAGACAGGAACCTGTCTGCTTACAGACCAAGGTGACATTAATATACCTGAAGAGAGGAGTGGCAAGTTTTCTTTGAAGCCAGAGAGGGAGAAGCAAGGATAGGCAAGTTTCTGAGGCATCTGAGAGGAACCTATTTATTAGCATGCGGGATGATGGCATATTGGACTAGCTTCAGATAACTGGATTTAGTTGATGCATTTTAATGGGCATAAGTGTTCTCATTCCCATTACATGACAAGTGGGATTTAGTGGGTCCCTCTGATCACTTTAAATTGCTGGCATATGTGTTTTGGATATTTGTTAGCGTTTGAAAAAATACACAGCTAAAAGTTAATATTCGCCTCAAATTCATAGCCATTTAACTGAAATGGATTGATCTGTGCTTCCCTCACTAAATTTTATTCAGAATTTTAAGTGGAAATGGTACTTTGGTACATTTTTTTCCAGTTGGCCAGTAGAAGATGCTTTGTAACACAAAACAACTCTTGAACTAAAATGCATTATAATGCTCATTAAAACCCACTCTCCTGGAAATGTAAAACTGATTTATCTAATGCACTACAAAATTCTCCATAAATACACCATGCATTGTGAAATAATGGTAATTAGGAGATGAGGCAAAATGTAATATATTTTCCTTAAATTTTAGGGCAATTAGCATAACTTTCATTAATGTGGTATAATAACTGCAATTATTTTCATTTGCACTTTTCGGTAGAATTTATATTCATTAAAAGTCTATGATTTCGTATTCTGCAAAATGAAAAAAGTGAGCATAACTTCATAATGTTTTATAGCAAGATAATGCTGTAGGTGACTTCATTCATGCATTCAACGAGTAAGCCCTGTTACATGCGAGCACTGTGACTCAACAGTCTCGATGGCAAAATTTTTGGAGCTTATTATCTGGAATTCTCTTCTATAATTCTAGTTGTGCACAGTCCACTTAAATTTCTGCTCTCATGCATAAGCAACTAGTATCCAGAGGCAGAGCAATTTTTGACATGACCAGCATAATTTTGAAGCCATAATTTATTACACTATAGTGGCAAAGAGTAAGGAATGCTGTTTTTTGTTGTTGTTTTTTAAGGTTTAAGATTTATAGAACCAAGAAAATTTGAGAGTTGCTGAATAAATTTATTGTGCACTGGTCATTTTCAGATTTCCCTTTGTGTTTTTTTTTTTTAAAGCCTTAGAGAGAAGCCAGTAAGATTCTCTCCCACATGTAAAATGATTTACATGAACTGGTTTTACATATTTTACATAATAGTGAATTTAATCATCTCCTTGTAGTTTCAGAATTATTGCCTAAAGTCATCATTGCATTTTTGCTTTTTAAAATTTTTTATTAGTACAGTACATGTTTGCAGCAATTACATCTATTATTGAGAGTTAGTACATGTACGTAACAAAATTTAACAGACTTTCACCCTTTACCCTTTTCATCTCTCACTGCTCCTTTCAACTCGTAGTCCCCATTCCACTTGCAAAAGGTCTACTTCCATTTTTCCTTAAATTATTTTCTTTTTCCAACTCCTGTATTTCCTCCCTCTCCCATTCTTCCACCTCTTGTTCCCTCCCTTTGGTGAAATATTCCCCTACTACCTATTAGCTATCTTTTATTTTTCTCTTTATTTATGCCTTGTGTTTAACCCTAACCCTAACCCTAACCCATGCAATATTTAAGATTGTGTGTTTGATTTATTTCACTTAACGTTGTTGACTCAAGTTGTATTCATTTACCTACAAATGCCACAAGTTTATGATTTTTTACGGCAGAGTAATACTTCATTGTGTGTAAACATCACATTTTCTTTATCCAGCCATCTATCAATGGGCCTATCAGTCATTTCCAACATTTAACTATCATAAATTGTGCTACTATAAACATGAGTATACATGTATCATTGTAATAAATACATTAAGAAATGTTCGTCATTAAAGAAATGCAAATCAAAACAACACTGAGATGCCATCTTAGTCCAGAAAGAATGACCACCAAAAAATCAAATCGTTTTTGTGATTTTTTTGTGCCTAAATCTTGCAACCTGAGCAACTACTTCTAAGATAACAGTATGCAATATATTAACTAGTGTTAATTTCCTACTAGTTTTTGAAATTCTGTATCATTTCTATCCTTTTTTCTGTTTTGCTTTTTAAAATACAAAAAAGAATAATAATGGTAATTAACTTGAAAGTATTTAAGAAATAAAACATCATTGCTATAAAAAAAGAAATCAAATCATAATCAAATCAAATAATGGTGAGACTATGGGAATATAGTACAACCACTATGGAAATCGATATGGAGATTCCTAGAAAACCTAAAACCAGAAATTCTATTTGACCCAGCAACTTCTCTTTTAGGGATCTTCCTGAAAGAGTTGAAGTCATCACAGTACAGTGATACATATGTCTTTGTGGTTTTCTATGACATTTTTTGAAATCACAAAATCTGTGATTGCCAATTTCACATGAAGTTAGAAAGCTTGAACTATGAGCTTGAGGAAATAACTATTATGGATTAGAATGAGAGAGGACAAAGGTCTACGGCTGATACACAGAAAATGAACTATTTTTTTACAAATCCTTTCTCCTGGGGCCCACAACTAATGAAGGTATAATTAAGACTACATAAGCTTGTAACACATGATCAAGTGCATTAGCAGCGCAGACTGTACTAGAAGCCGTGCCATTCTGATTTCATGTAGACACGTTTGTCACCCTCTTGTGCTAGGAAACCTGTATGCATTCTTCTGAGAACACTGTCGTATGACAAGTTTTGTAACCCCGTAACTAGCACAGCGGGGGGGTCAGTTCACAGTATAAACACGTTATCACCCAGTAGCGGTAAACTCCAGTAAACTCCATTACAAGAACTTACTTTGTTCACTGTCCTCACATTTAGCACAGCGCCCAGGACACTCGTGGAATGAACAAAGACAAAGAAGAGAGACAAGACAGTCAAAGCCCTGGTTCATGACCAAAAGAAAACTGAGCTTTTCTAAGGTTGCTATAGAAGCCGGGACAGAACAAAATCAGCAGAAAAACAGTTCCGTCCCTTTCTGAACACTCAGCCGTATTACTCGAGTCACACATGCATCTTCCTGATTGTGTTTTGTGACTTTCCTTCTCTCCCTAACGTCATAACAATAAAATAATTCAACGAATGTGCATGCCAAGTTCTAGGGAAAAATAGCAAATAAGATATAGGCCTAGCTCTTCAGGGAAATTAGCTATTTTAAATGAGGTATTTTAAAAGTCAGTAGTTTCTCTGAATTGGCATTTCTATATATTTGCACTGGAGCAGTTACTTATATTTATACAAGTGATTGTGATAAATGTAAATCTCCACATGTCCTTTTCTGTTTGCATTTAAGATATTTGCAAATTAGCAAATGGGGTAAAAGGAAGATTAAGACTAAATTAATAATTAACACTTGTATCTTATTACATATAGTATATGGATTTACCATCTATAAAAGACTTCTGCTACCCATTCTTCCATTTATACTTAAAAGTGGCCAACATTTATTTTTTTACACAGCAAAACTTGATACATTAACTCTATTACCTTACTGGTGTGTTTGTGTTTGTCTGTGTGTGTGTTTGTGCATGATGGTATACTTTTGAGTTGAAGAAAAGCTGCAGTTTTAAGATTTTTATTTTTATTGCACTTGAACTTTATAAGACTGCTAAAAGTGTAACTTGTTTCCCAGAGTCTCCCCAATACAGCAGACATCATTCCTTCCTCCTAAACCCTAGCAGGCACGAGATGTTAAGAAGTACAACAGTTCTTTTTGGAACCTACCTCAGAACCACAACTCACTAACTTATCTATTGGCTCAAACAAGAATGTTAATTCTCTTGGCGGTAAGAAGAAGTTCATCTCCCATGAGCTGAACAGAAGAAAAGATAGATAATCCAAGCTAACAATGAAGGGAAAAATTATAATCCTCCCTGTCCCCAAGTATACGTAAAATTATAGTACATGGAAGTAAACATATGCTATGGATTCAAGAATAGAAGACACTTTATTTTCCAGTGACCACAATACTAACATTGAATTCTCGCCAATTAGTCCACCAAATTAAAAAAAAAAAATTTACAATTGACTTGTCACATCAACTAAAAATATTGAATCTTGTTAACTTAGCTTCAGAATTCCCAGTCCTGCGGTGCTCGGTCCTTGACACGACTTTCACACTTCCCATGTTGCCACGTGTTCCCTCATGGGGCTAGCGGCCCCGTCTATGTTTTCTTCTGCGCATGTCATGGGTTTTCTGCCCTTTTGCAGTCACTTTCTGACTTTTAAAGTTGGAGGTCCCCAGTCCTGAGCCCTGAGAATGCTCCTCCTTACACGCCACGCCCTCTTACGGTCTCAGCTTTCACTGCCCACACCTGCAGGACCTGGACGCTGGACACTGGGAGGCGCCTCGGGCTTGGCGTCCTCCAAACTGGACTCCGGACTCCTTCACCAGGGCTCCGCGCCCATCTGCGTTCGACGTCCTCAGCATTTCCATAAGCGCCACGCGGTTCTTCTTGCTGCTTCGGTCACCAACCTTGCCCGCCGTGATTCCTTCCTTCCCCTTCCACCCCCACCCTTCCACCAGCGAGTCCCGCGGCTCCTTTAAAACCACTCGCAGTCCGTTTCCTGCTTCCCAGTTTCACGCCCACCAGCCCGCTCCAAGCTTCCCCTGCTCACGCGTGTCTCCAGGTGCGATCGCCTGCAGTCCCTCCTCCGCTCAGCCGCCAGCGAGCGCCCCCTACGATGACCTGTGGGTGTCTGTTCCCAAGTCTTGCAATTTCATTCAAAAGCGAAACGCGAGTCTTGCTTGCAGCCTATGCCACGGAAGACTGCATAACTCCTACCACCTCTGATCTCATCCAGCACCCCGTCCTTCCTCCACTTAGCTGAGCCGCGTGAGCCCCTGCCGTCACCCCTTTGCAGGATGCGCAGCCCTGCGTGGGGCCTCCGTCCGCCTCGCGCTCGTCCTTGGATATCTCTGTGGCTTGCGCCCTGCTGTCTTTGGATTGCTGCATGATACCTTTCTGTGGCAGCTCTTTCTAAAAGACAGCTGCCCTCCTGGCCCACCCACTCTGCTTTGCCGTCTTTTCTTCTTTCTCATCCCTGGCGTGTATTTCCTTGCCCATTGTCTGATTTCTCCTGGGAAGTAAGCTCCGTACTGGAAGGACTTTGCTTGGATTACTTCCACATTCTCAACACCTGGACCCGTGCTGGGCGCGCAGTACCTCCTCAAAAGGCACACAGCAAATGTATGAATGAGTGACTCCCGCAGAAAAGCAGAATCATCAGTTTTTTTCTTTTTTCACAAAAATTGGGGAAACTGATCTAATGTAAAAACCCACTGATATTACAGTTTTGTTTCTGCCACTTTCAAGTGGTGTCACAACAACCGTGCAAGTATTCCCATTGTCACACTACTCTCACCTGAGCACTCAGCTGGTGTTTTCCCTGTGAGATCTGTGGAACCTTCCCGTGCCGTGCTGGGGTGTCATGTTGGGATGTCGTGTCACCGATACTATCCACTAGGCTTCCCACACCTGGGGACCACGAAGCTACTCATTCCTCTGCCTAGACAAACATGCACCGGACTTGGGACAAAGTTGAAGTCTGACTCTCAGTTTCTCCATGAAATTTGAAAAGGAAAATGTGAGGACACTATGAATTTTAATACATATACCAGTGGCTCGAGTGTACTTCAAAAGTCTAAAGTAAAGCACATCAAAAGAAAGATTACATCTCACAGTTCCACACACAATTCATTTTATGTCTCTGATATTCAGGTCAAGGTACAGATAGTACGTGAGGAATATCAAGAGCAGAATGTCTGCTACATGTGTCACCAACAAACCATTCCCTTTTGCCCCGGTAGCAGTCATGTCTCAGTCTTCAATGGTTAATCGGATTGAAATAAGTTCTTGCCAGTGCAAAATGGGAGGAAGTGATACGCACGCCTTCCAGCCCTGGCCCCTGAGGCCTTCTGGACCAGACTCCACTGGCCAGTTCTCAGGCAGGGAGGACCAGCTGGGGATGACCCAGGTCCTAGGGCACAGAGAGCTGTCAGAGAGAAGAAGTCCTTACTGCATGGAAGGAAGGTGCCCAGACGATTTGCCATCTGAGAACTCGCGCACTGGAAATCCCGTGAGCAATGAACAGAGTTTTACTGAGTTACAAGTGATGATCAAAATAAAATGTGAATATCTAAATTAAAAGACACATTGCCATTAATCCTCACTGAGATATTCCCGCTTGCTTTGAACACACTATCTCACTGTTCACTTTCTGAAGTCTTCTTTCTCGAACGTCTTTAAGAGGTGTGATCAGAAATACAGTGAATGCTGCTGCTGATCCCCACCCAATAGAAAGGCAGGCCGTCTGGGGCTGTGTAACTTCAGGCTCCTCCCCAAAGTCAAAACGATCATGAAGGCAAACATTTCAAAACAACTCAGGACATCCAGGCAGCCACAGTGGTGCAGTCAGAGACACTCAGGACAGAGAGCATCCGGAACTGCTTCAGAGAGTGGAGAACAATGGGGCAAGAGTGTTTGGAGTGAGAGCGAGTATTTTGGAGAAGGGAATGAATGGCAATGAGTTTTTGCTGTAAGTTGTTAAAAATTCAAACATTCACCATAGTTCTCCATCACACTTGTAAGGTGCTAAGACTTTGGGGTACGTCTGCTAACACAACAGCCAGTTTACTACGTCATTCAAGATGCCTTGTGTTTATTACCAGGCTTGCTCTGCCATGCACACTTCTGTCTGCTGATACCAAGCAAAACGCTGGATTATATAACATTTGATGTGGAATATTGTTATAATTTAATTAATATCGTTATTGTTGAACTATCTTCCCAAAGTCTCATGTGTTCAGAAGTGGGGTTTTTAGAAGCTGTTGGGATCTAACTTCGAGGGCCCATCAGGTCATCCCTTGAAGGCATTTTGGGGAGGTGATGGAGAGGAGGTGGAGCCTCGCTGAAAGGAGTGGATTATGGTGGTGTGGCCTTGGGGACACCATGCACACCCTGACCCTTCCTCTCTGGCTCTTTCACTCTCTGCTTCCCGGCCACCATGCAGCTAGCAGCTTTCCTCTGCCACACCCTGTTGCCCTAATGCTTCTCCTGGCTCCAGGCCTGAAAGCCACCGGGCCAGCTGACCACAGACTGACACTGCGGGACAAAATAAATCTTTCCTCCTTGAAATGGGTTTTCTCGGGTGTTTTGTGACAGTGACAGAAAGCTGACTGATACAAGTGCCCATTTTTGGTTTCTCCCAATCTCTCTGGATAACAATCTTTTCAAATAACTGTTGCTTTTAGGTCTCTCAGAAATATTCCAGTATCAGATCATCAGATCTTTATTACTGATGTGTATTTAGATCCATTTTATGCTTAATCCATTTTGATGATTTCTTACTGTTAGTTCTTTTGGTGGTGTGGTGGTTTTTAAGTTGTAAAGCACTTCTTAAAAGTATCTTTTATATAACTAGGGGGCTGCTTAAATCTCCGAATAGCAACATGAAACAAATAAAAAACTAGCATTTAGAGGTAAAGAGATATAATATATGAAACTTACTCTCAAATGGCTCAGCAACACCCCCAACCCCATTTATAAAATGAAAGGGCAAAATAACAACAATGTGAGTAAATATACTTGCATTTCTCTGTGAATCTCAAATTATTTCTAAGTAAGATTTTTTAGAAAGATAGCATTGGTGCCATTAAAATATCAATACATTTTATAGCATTCCTTTTATTATTTTCTTCATACAGTTTAAAAATTGGGATACAATGTGTTTCTCTGATACGCCTTCTGATAGTTTGAAGCAAGATTTTTCTACTTAAATGTAATTTTCTTTGTCCATAGTTTTTATGCTTTTTTCCCCTAAACAAACCTGTGATGTGGTCCAACGGAACTCCTAGATACTCTTTGAATTTTCTTTGAGTATATATACATATATATATATATATAAGTATTACTCATTTTAGTTAGTTACTATATTGTCAGGATAGGAAGGTAATATACTTATCTACTGAAATCCAAACATAAGACGAGGCTTTTTTCTGGCAATCAGGCTGGGCTGTTTTGCCCCAGACATCAGATGGCCTCTGTGGGCAAAGAATGTAACCATTTCTTCTTTGAACCAGGCTGAGTTTCAGACAGCAAAGTATTTAGAAATAAACTAGTGTGCTTCTTGAGCCATTGAAATATAAAATAACATTAGCCAATCTAATCCCGAAAACAGCACTACTTAAGAAATGAATACAATAGGAATATTCTTAGGTAAAGTAGAAATTGGAAGAAAAATAGAAAATAATGATTTCAATGCAATTGAAATATATTTGGAAAAATTAAGGAAAGAGACAATTTTCTAAGATAATATACATTATAGAAACTTGGCTTAAGCATGACAGAAACCCTAATCAGTGTGGAAGAAACTAAGAAAGTTGTAAAAGGGGTAACTAAACCAATCCAAGTTAAACAAAACACACAACACCAAACAAGATTCAACACACCAGAACTAGATAATTTCAGAGTTGCATATTATATCTTCAAGGGATAGCCAACTTTAATGCTAATTAAATTGTCTCACAGTTCAGAAAGGAGAGTTCTGGTGTTTATAACACTAGTATAATACTGATAGTAAAGTCTGAGAGACAGAAACAGAAGAAAAATCTTTAGATCACTATAACAAATTCATGTTAATGTTAAATTATATATAAACAAAATTTAAAAGCACATAATACTCTGTTTAGATTAAATATACTTTATTCCTAGGGTGAAAAGCTAGCTCAATACTCAATACTAATGAATCCCTTAATACAATTCATTACCTAATTCAAAAAAGAAAACATTTCACCCACATAGATGCCAAAGGGCTTTTGATAAAATTCTGCATTGATTTTAATAAGATTCTTAATGAAATAGGAGCTGAAGGGTATTTCTTTAACATGGTGAATATTAATCTTAAAGGAAAAGTCTATA
>RJWM01006407.1:0-84614 GCA_004363535.1 Dasyprocta punctata
GAAAGAAATAATAGGCCTGGTGAAATGAAGCAGAATTAAGAAGTAAAAAAGGGAGAGGATCATGGTACACTAACAGCATCTAAAAACTAGTGCCTTAATGTACTCTTTGAAATCCCTATGGTCTATCCCCCATCACTTTATTTCTCTTGGAAAAACACAAGGGAGGCTGAGTGCTGAGTTGTAAAGGAGAGGATAAATGGAGACAAGAGAATTGTCTTCTACACTGTCCCCATTTAGGGGTCTTTTTCTGTCCCTGAAGTCATTTGTCTACACTGAAGAAAGGAAAATGCCTACCATACCCATATTGTGGTCTCTGTTTCCTGTGATGTTTGCCTACATTTTAGTTAGTATTTAATATTTTCTAATCTGCACAATCTTTTATCTGACATCTTGGAACATTTCCCTGTATTTTCATTATTATTTCCTTCCCCACTAATGATGTTTTTGGGACAGAGACATGATCTTGCATGGCTTTTCATCATTAACAGAGGGAATGCTGGGTTTGATTTATTTGCAAAGCCCCTGGGATGACTTTTGTGCTTAGATGTCAAAGAATTTCTCCATCTCCTTCTAAACCATTAATTTTATCGTTATGGAAATAGCTTCCATAATGGATAAAACATTGTCAACTGAATCTGACAGACTGTTAAAACACTTCTGAAGATTTGTAAGCTCAGCCTCCTGTCTCTTGGGACTTACTTAAAACACGCACACCCATATTTATAATCTCTCTTAAATGTCATTGGAAGAAATCTTTGCGATAAGGTCGTTGTAATGCACACAGACAGTGATCAAGAATCATTTCCCTCTAGTGCTGGCCAAGTCATGTTATTATTCATGAAATAGGGTAAGCCATTCATCTTTTCCCACTAGCTGAGAAAGCTGAAGCTTTGCCATAAGTGGGCAGGGGACCACCCTATAAAAGACAGAGCTTATTAAGTCTAGGATATCTATTTTTTCCTTAAAACTTTTAAAGATAATTGTAGATTCACATGAAGTTGTAAGAAACAATGGAGCTCCCACTTGTTCTGTACCCAGTTGCCTCCAAAATGGTACCGTTTTGCAAAATCTTGTAAGACAGTATCTCAACCAGACTACTGACATCGATACATTATTTTTATTTAATTTCCCATTTTATTTGTACTCGTTTGTATATGCATGTGTGTAGTAAGTATGCAGCTTTATCACATGTATATTCATCATCACATTCAAGGTACACAGCAGTTCCAACACCACAGGGATCCCTTCTTTTAGCCTTTTATAATGACAACTGTATCCCTTCTCTCCCTCTCCCCAAGGGTATCTATTTTTCCTTGAATTTTTCTGCACTTTGATGCATAATAAAGAGAAATAGAATTACGAAAAATATTTGTCCTCAGTGAAAGCCTTTGAGTTTTTAGAAGAGGCTCTCCCCTTGTGGTAGATGCAGCCTGAACATAAACTAGATGTCAGTCCCCCTCTGCCTCCCTAGCTGGGCAGATCACAGTAACAAATCACAGATGAATGCTGCGACCTGGCATCAAGGCAACATCACAGATAAGAAAAGGGCCATTGTACTTTCATTTCTTGGAAAATTCACTTAATGCAATTCCATTAAAATTACGATTTTTCAGCTATATCAAGAAGTTGCTCCCAATATTAAGGTTTTCTTGAAAGTTATGGATGGCATTTACAATCATGATTAGTTTCTAATTGGGACTTGAATGAAATCATTCTCTAGAATCACCAGGTTTATGCTTAGCTAAATGCAGACTATGAGAAGGTCCAAACCTATCTTTTTAAAGAAATGCATCAAGTCAGCTCCAGTTTCTATCCGTTATTACAAGCTGAGATTTTAAAAATCTATAAACTCTCAGACTGACATATCCCATCTGCTACTGTAGGCACTTTTGCCCATCTGATACAAAATGCCAGCAAGTAAGTCCTCAAAGCCAGCCCAATGGCTTGATAAAATATGGTCTTCTTGTCACCCTTAGTGCTTAAATCATTTGTTGTCAAACTGGGTGGCTTTCAGAGTTGACATTTACTGCTGTTTGCTGCAAAAGAGATTACAGCCTAAAGGAGAGGGCCAGAACTGTCATTAACTCTGCCAACTATGAGAACAAAGGCCTTGGTTAATTTTTTGTGAGTCTGATGCTGTCCTATGGTTCTTAAGACAGATGGTTTTTAAGGGATAGATTTTCAACAAGACATTCATGAAGTGTTTACCCAGTGGCCCCAATAGCTTCATGCATATACAGACACTCAAACACATGCAAACAAAGAAACTGTAAAAGATCCTTAACTTCCTTCCCTCTCCCAACCCCCACCCCTCACTCTCTGTTCTTGTATTTCTTTTTCAGAAGTCTCTAGGTTGGATCCAACATAGAGATGTCTTCTACACATGAGGAATTCACATCAGCAGTAGGAATACATTTTTGAAAGCTTGCAGATTCAATTCAGCAAACATGTATCAACTGCCTTATATGTTTATGGCACTATGACAGTTGCTTCAGGGGACACCAAAAGGAGTCTCTTCCCTTGAAAAAGAGGAAATTAATATTTATATAGGACTTCTATAAGCCAAGTATTTTGTATTTGTCATTTCCTGCTATTATCATGTTAATTCTGTGAAGTACATATTATGATTTTCTACATCACAAAAGAGAAGCCCAGCCAGGTTAAAGGGTTGGCCCCAGTTCACATAGCCAGTAAGAGGTAAAGGCAACATTCATACCAGGTGTATCTAAGTCCAAAACCCATGCTCTTTGCGTTCCATATCCTCCTAAACCTCATACAGAAAGTTTGCCATTCCTGATCTTGAATATCACAACAAATATGACTGATACAAAGGATGGAATAGCAGTAAGATCTGTAAGAACCAGCAGCCACTTGGACTTACAATCTACCATTTAGGCCTCCTCCTTGGGAGGACAAATTGCCAAGAGAAAGTACCAATAACTCTCAGATTTTTAGTTGAGATCCCAGTAAAAGTGGTGGTGTCTTGATAGCATTGAAGAAATTAGGAAGAATACTTTCACTTAATGATTGGCTTAATTTTGGACATTTTGAATTTCAGGTGCCAGTAAAAATATTCAGCAAGAGACTGAAAATGCAAATCTTATATCTTGGCAAGAGCTAAAGATGGAGTTTTGATTTCTGGAGTAGTGCAAAAGCCTGAAAAAGTTAAAGAAATGTGGTGATTTTGTGGGCAGTACAGTCTAGTTTTGATTTTAACCCCACCCACTTTTAAATGGGTAAAGTTCTAGTGCAGAATTATTCATAGATTTAACGCTTCAAATTGGAGAAGTAAGACTTTGTTGATTGGTATCATATTAAGCAGAAAATGAGATAAAAGCTGGAAAGTTTATTGTTTCTAGGGAGGAAATATTTTAGAATTTGGCAAAGATTCCTGCCAAGGAAGGCATTTGACCAGGTTGCTGACCACAGTACAATCTTTGAAAACCAGTAGTTGATGGACCTACACCAGATGTCCCAAGTGATGTGGGTCTTCTGAGATATTAAATGGTTTTCTACAAATAAAAGAATTTGAAAGTTAAATAACTTTGGAGAAAATCAGATTCAAAAAATTTAAAGGTTTTTTTTTGTAGACTTCTCAGTGACTTTGATATGCTAATAAGTACTAGGAATCCCCCAAAAATAAACACAGTAAGTAGATAAGTAAACTAAGGCTTAAAGCCGTAACTCGACTAGGGTTAAAGATCTATTATGAAGTATAGCCAGGAACCAAATTCAGAGGCTCTGCTTCAGAGCTCTCAGCAATTACAGGCTCCTAATGATGATGAGAATGAGTGACTATATTTGGTAGTAAAAACTATCGTTACTGAAAAGCAATCCCTTGGTACTTGATGTTCCTTGAAAGGTTATAGCAATTCTTAGTCTGGTGTATCAGTCACCTGGTGTCAAAATAGCATGTGTTGGTTACCAAAAACTCAGTGGTTGACAATAATAAGCACTTATACTGTTGAGTACATCCGCATGTTGGCTAATGTAGCTTTGCTGATCACATTTTGTCTGGGTCCAGGCTGCAAGTTCATATCAGGTCTGCTCTATAGAGCTCTTGTCTCTCTAAGACTAACAGCCAGCCCTGGCAGAGTCCCCTCATAGTGGAAGCAGAATGTCCACATGTGCATCACACCTGGTGATATCCATTGACCCATGCAAGCCACCTGCCTGCACTCAAGTCAAAGAGGACAGAGATGTCCACTCCACCTCCACTCAGAAGAATTGTACTGTCACATGGCAAAGTTTGCTACAGGGGGAAGGGTGAGGAAGTGAAAACAATTATCCAATTGATCATGACACCTCTATAAAATTCAGCATAGCAGTATGTAACAGAAAATTTAGTATATTCTAATTCACAGAACCTTGGCACTATGAATTCTAGTTCAGTCAATGCAATGTGTGTCTTACACCGACTCATTAAGAAACTGCCCAAGCATGGGCTAAAGTAGATATTCTTAGAATTACATTAAGAGTTTACTAAATAAATTAATGAGTAGTTGACAAGTTCCCTTGGATTCCCTTTAGCCCAAACATCAGAATGTTCACCTGGCCTCTCTGCACTGTGTCTCTGGCTGCCACACTCTGGGTCTGCTTTTCAGTCACCCCTGCCAGGCCACCAGGGTGGAAGCCAAGCCAAAATCTTAGGAGTCTGGGTATGGCCAGCTAGAGAGGACGTGAGGATGTCTGAGCCTGTGCAGACTGTCTGGGTTAAAAGTCCAGGAAAACTTTCAGAAAGAAGCATTATAAGATTTTCAGATATAATTTGAGTTTTTACTCCACAGTGCATGGATCGGTTTATAAAGCCACTAGCAAGGGATGAAAGTTTTTGGTGAACCACAGTTTCATCAATACTATATATTATCAGTTTCTTACCAAGCAAGCCACCATAAAACGAAGCTCATTATTATAGTTTTAATTTGTATTTCCCTGATGACTGAAGATGCTGAGCATGTTTTCCCAGTGTAATTCACCATATATATTTACCCTTCAGTGAAATACTTATTTATTTCTTTTACCTATTTTTGTATCACTATTAGTTTCTTTTTTATTGATTTATTTTAGAGCATTATAAACATTGTATGTTAAATACCTTGCCAGTTGTGTGAGTGCAAATATCTTGCATTTCACAACAACTTTTATTCTTTTCTTGGTGACTTTTGGAAGACAGAAAGTCCCAGTTTTGAGACAGTCAAATACATCAAATTTGTCTTTGTCCTTTTTTTGGTTGTTTGGCTTTGTTTTGTTTTTTGAGGCAGAGTCTTGTTATGTACTTCGGGCTGGCCTTCAACTCATTGTGTAATCCAGGATGTCCTTAAACTCTTGGCAATTCCCCTGACTCTGTCTCTCAAGTGCTGAGATTACAGGCATGCACCACCATCCCTGGTTTGTCCTCTTTTTAGGCCCCATTCTTTCCTCTAAATTCATGAGAATATTCTCTTTATTTATTTCAAAGTTTTACTTTGAATATTTACATTTATATGCTACTGGGGCTTTTCCTTTGTGGTCTGAGGTAAGAATTCAACTTGATTTTTCTCATGTGGATAGCCCTTTTATCTTAACATATACAAGGGTAGTAAAACCCCACCTACACCAATCTCCTAAGTCATCTGCAGCTATCTTCCAGCTATCAAGTTGTCCCACTCAGGAAGACATTGTTGGACCCTCTGCTCTGTTACACTGATGAATATTTTTCCCCTCCATCACAACTACGCCATCTCAATTATCCTGACTGTGGTAAGTCCTGCTCTTCCTGTAACTGGGCTCCAACTAGGTTTTAAGGGAAGGAATAAGGGGCAAACACTCTAATAAAGTGAATAAGAGAAAAGATGTTAAAGGTTTTGGCCTATTGCTTATTATTTGTTATTAGGACTGGTCTCAGTGGTGTCAAAGGACATGCATGTCAGCTATTTCAGCTGCTGTATATATTCCATTATCAGGTAATGGAACCGTTGTTTTAAACATAAATAATTCAGACTTTCCAGGGATTCAAATGAAGTTTCGGCGAAATTCAACTTTCTGTTTTTGCTTCAGGATATCAGTTGAGATATTCTACAAAAGCAGTGGATACATTAGAAAATGAAGCCACATCTCAGTGTCCCTTTTGTGCCCATGCTGAGTGAGCTCCACGGCAGGCATGCCTTCGCACCTCTTCAGTGCTATTTATCCAGGCCTTCATGTATATAAAACTAAACAAGGTGACCGGATGAACTGGAAGCTTTCTCAGGGGTGTCTTAGCCACTATGCTATAAACTCTCTTGGCTCTCAATGGACCACACATTTTACAGCTCACTATGTATAAACAGCACAAATCTTTTGAGCATTTTCCATACAGTGAATGTTGAATAAATTCTATTCAGTGGTGACACTGATGCCTTAGGCTGTTTATTTGGACTTCCTCGGTAGAGATAAGCTCATACAAACCAAAAATCTTTTAAGTGTGGTGTCCAGGATGTATTATGTCATGTTTATGAATGGAGTTTTATATTTTCTATGAAGGTACAGAGAGAAGGTAGTACACACAAGACTCACAGTTGAGTCCAATACACGATTCAGTGCATGAAAAGTAGCTCTGGACATGGTAAATTTGATCCTATATAAATGTACATTTACAGGGTTTTGAAAATTAGTTTGCAAAGAAATACTAAAGTATCAGAGAATTGGCAACATATATTTAAATGTCACTTACTGGAGAAAACATGCTCACAGTTCCAAAGAGAAAATCAATAGCTTACTAAGGAGAAAATGAACAGAAAAAAGCAAAATGAAATACAGGCAAAAGATATGATGTAATAAAAAGAAATCAGAATAGAAACCAATAATCAAGAAGTGAGAACATGACAGGGGATGATTTTCAGCAATACTGGCTTGAGCAGGAAAGCAATGTGTCTATAGAATAGCATTCTTAGTGTGTTCTAAAGTGGAACAGTGCACACAATTATAGAGAAAATCTAGAAACAGAATTTTAATCTTTGCTATCATTGCAGATCAGGAGTAGATCGCATCCCTTCTCTTGTGCTGGGTGTCCCCAGCTGCCCACCTTCTTGAGCTGTTATGGACTCTCCTCTTTCTCCACCCTAAAACCTCCTTTCTTGGCATGCTTCTCTTTGTGCCCTGCAACCCAGGAAAACTTATTCATCCAGCAATGTACCAGCACCACAAATTCTCCACTTAGGCAAACACTGGCCACAAGGTAGTTTTATCAGAAGAAAATAAGTATAACTTTTTGAACTTTATATCTGAATATACATCAAAGTTTGAATGAACACTAGGATGGGTAAATGATGGTGACTCTGTAATCAAAATTCTTCAACATCATTTATAATTCTTGTGTTATTAGAGTTTCAAGATTTACCAAATAAGATTACAGGATGCTCAAGTGAGTAGTTTACAGAAAACCCAGTTAGAGAATCTTCTATATGTATGTTGACTCAAACTGGGCACTCAAACATGAAATACTTCAGAAATTCTCGAAGAGTAGCGCAATGTCTTCACCAGTGTTCTCTAAGATTCCCTTCACTTACTCCTCACTGCGGATTCTACTCACAGTGGCTGCCTCCCAAACCTCTCCTCACTCCTGAACAACACCAACCCTCTGGCTCTCTCTCTTCCACGCCTTCTCCTGTCCTCCCTCCTACCTCCTTCCTGCATCTGACAGCCTTCCTTTCTGTTCTTCCAGCCCAGACTGCAGCATTTCCTTTCATATAT
Source organism: Dasyprocta punctata (assembly GCA_004363535.1). NCBI lineage: Eukaryota > Metazoa > Chordata > Mammalia > Rodentia > Dasyproctidae > Dasyprocta > Dasyprocta punctata. The sequence goes on from RJWM01006407.1 coordinate 7,711, forward strand.
AATAAACTAAATGAGCCCTTTCAGCCACCGTCAGGTCTCTTTTCACTATTAGTCTGCAGAGTAGCCAAGTGTCAGCAAATCTAGCAGAATAAACAAGAATATTTCTTAAGTTGGGGAGGGTGTAATACTTTGAGCAATTACATACTGGTGTTTTTAAGATTCTCAAGCACCATTAGGTCATATAAGAGTGTTCTCGGCTGCTCTCTGAGATAGAACCAATTCCCAGTTCTCTCACAAGCCATTCAGGAGTTCGGGAGGCTTCTTTCTTGTCCCTTCTGGTTATTATCAGAGATACTCCTTCTCAGGCATGTCAGTAAGTGTAAATCTTCTGAAGCCAAAGGCTTCTGTGGGAATAAACTACTTAAGAGTTCACCCTTCACAGGGCCTACCCTTTTCTGAGATTCCACCTCTACATTCCCCAGGAATCTACCACCTGTTTTATGGCATGATTTGCAAGTGCAGGGAAAACAATTTTCCACATTAAGATGGAGGTAGATTTTTTTTAGATTCTCTACCAAAATTATTTTAATCCCTTTAATTTTGAGTTTGCATGGAATCTTTATCTAGAATAGGGATTTATTCTAATATTTTTCCTGAAGTGGTTGGGATAATCATTGGGTATGCTTCTTTTGATGAACTACATGGATTTTTCAAATGTTGAACCAGCCTTGTATTCCTAGAGGAAATTCAAAATGATCGTGAAGAGTTAATCTTTTTGCATATTGCTGGAATCATTTTCTCAATTTGGTTGCAGATTTTGAAAACTTATGTTCATGATAAAAATAAGTCTACAATTTTCTTTCCTTACAGTGTCCTTGTTCAGGTTTTGCTTTCACTATTTCCTGACCTTATAAAATGAGCCTTGTCTTTTAACTTTTGGAGGAACTTGCATAAAAATGGTTTTGTTTCTTCCTTACACTCTTGAGGTCTTCCAAACAAGAACCCACTCTTTACCTCTGGGTTTTGGCAATCTCTTACCTGTCTCATTTTCAGTATTAGTGGGAATTTACTTATTACTAGGGTTTAGCCCTTTCAAAACAACAACTTTTGATTTTGTTGATTTTCCTCTGTTATGCATGTATTTATTACTTATTACATTGATTCTACTTTTATCTCCATTATATCCTTTTACTTTTACTGAAATTAATTTGGTATTCTTTTCCTACCTACTTGAAATGGATGTTTAGACTATTTGTCCACTTAGCTTTTCTTCTAAAGTATCAATTCAAAACTATGCATATTTCTAAGAACAGATTTAGTTGCACCCCACAAGTCTGATGCATCATATTTTAATAATTTAGTTTAATTTATTAAGATTTCATTGTAATAATTTTTGTCCATGGGTTAATCAGGAGTATATTGCTCAGCTTCCAAATGTTTAGGAACTTTTCCCATAGTATTTACTTATTATTACTGATTTCATGCTTAATTCCATTATATTCAGATAGCATACTGTACATGGTTTCCATTCCTTGACATTTGTTGAGATTGTATTATAGCCAAGAATGTGATTTATTTTGGTAAATGTTCCATGAGGACTGGAAAAGAGTGTGTGCTCTATAGATGCTGAGCATAAAATTCTATATATACAAGTAGGGTAAAATGTGTTACTCTAGATTTTCAAATTTCCTATGCATTTGCTGAATTTCTTTATTTTTCTTATATTTGCTACTGAGAAGGATCATTTTAAAAATCTACTGTTGTGAGTATAGGAATGGCTCTTTCTGTTTTTAGTTGTCAGTTTTTTCTTTATACAATAAAAAGCTATTTTATTTATTGAATATAAATTCAGGATTGAATTTGTCATAGCTTTATAAAATGTCCTTCTTTAGCAACATTTCTTGTGTCTTACTATTCTTTAAAAAACTTGTCCTTTATTTCTAGTTTTTCATTCATTTATATTTAGCATAATTGCCAATATATTTGAGTTTGAGTTCTACATGTCCCACCTGTTATTTGTTCTTTTCCCCCATCTTTTGATTTAATTAGGTATTACAATTATCCCTTAATAACTTGTAAATAACATATATTTTTGTTCTTTCATGGTTCTCTAAACAAGCTCATGAGATCAGTTGGGTAAAGAATGTTTAAATGTATCCCTTTATCATTTTATAAGTGATGATTCTGAAAGCACAAATAGGCACCCTAAATGAAAAAAAAAGAAACACATTTAGTATGAATTTATATTAAACTTCCAAGAGAAAAGACAACATTCTCCTAGCAAATATTGGGCTAATGAAGTTTACATCCTCTTCCTGGACAATCCGTGTAAGTAATGTACACTTATAATTAACAATGGTTAAAAATTGACTGACAATTCCCACACTCTGGGGGAAACACTGTACAAAAAGTGAAAAGGCTAACTTTTCGAGAAAGGAGAGACAACTGGAAAGACAGAGTTTACAAGCAACCTGAAAATGTATGGAGACCACAGAAGAATGAACAGTTATTCATTGATATCTGTAATGTGCTGGTTATAGGCCATCTCCCCATACTAAAATCCATGGATGCTGAGGTCCCTTATAGAAAATACATATATTTACATTTAGTTTACAGACACCTCCCATGTTCTTTAAATCATCTCAAAATTACTTATAGTACCTAACAATGTCAATACTACATAAATACTTGTTATCCTATATTCTTTAGGAAATATTGACATGAAAAAACGTACATGCTTATTACAGGAGCATTGTTATAAATAGTTTTGACCCATGTTTGGTTGAATCCATGAATGCAGGACCCACATCTGCAAGGAACTCACTGTGCATGAAAACCTGGTCCCTAGTTTCCTTTCTTGGTGCGGGGAGCCCAGGTTCCTTTCCCTGTGGAAATGCTTCGGTATCCTGGTCTACCACCTGCTCTGATTGTTGAACTAAGGAGAAAACTTACAGTAGGAGCCCTTAGATCTGCCATGGTTTAGCTACCATGCGTATATATGCTCGCATGACAAAGAGACCACTGGAAAATATCAAGCCCAAAAAGTTAAACCTTAGAGGAAAGTTGTGCCTCTATTCCCTCTAGCACTTTCCTATATGTTCGAGGGAGGTGCCTGCCTAAGAGATGAAACTGTGTAAGTGTAAAGTTCACAAAAACTTTGCCAAAAGCTAAAAGTGACTTCAGATGAGGTGTGGCTCTTGTGCCACTGAGCCCCCGCATGGGCTTCCTTTGGGTGTGTCACACATCTGCAGAAGGAGGTTGCACAGGAAAGTTTTATGACCTCTAAGCAGGAACGTGAACTAACCTCTGTATGCAGCTTATGCAGCTTGTTTTCTGCGTATATCTCTCCTACTTCTTTCTTATATTCCTCCCTTCTTGCTCTCATCCTTTCTTCTTTCATTCCTAACTTGGATTTCTTGCTGACCCAAATCTCATAATTCTTACAAACCAGGCCCCACCTCAGCTCATAGCACATACAGGACAAACAATTTCTCCTTGAACGATTTTTGTATTCTGATACTTCAGTATGTAAACAGTCTTCTGGGGCCTATTCTCCCTCCTCCAGACCTCGGACTGATGTGGTTCAAATTATTATCTGGCCAGGTGTCTTCTGTTTGCATGTCCCAGATTGGTCAATTTTCTTCCCTCTGTGTTCATCCAGGAGAATATATTCGGTGTCACCCAGTTGGTGATTTTATTAAATTCTCAGTGCCTACTTTTTGGCTGGATTGCAAGCTATTTTATTAAATTTTGGCTGGATTGCAAGTTATTTTATTAAATTCTCAGTGCCTACGTTTTTGGCTGGATTGCAAGCTATTCTAAATTGTAGTATATTGGTTGTGGAAATAAAGTTTACAATGGAAAAATATTTTAATTGGAGATCATAAAGCATGATAAGAAAACATTTTACCTGTGTGATTGCTATTATAATTTATTCATTGATTCTTAGTTTGTTATTCATAATGCATAAGTAGTTGCTTGGTCCATATCTGTCTCTACTCCAGAATCTGATCCTGAGAAGCTTCCAAAACTCTTCAGAAAAGCACGCATAGATAACATTAGTTTGAATTAAATGGTGTATTAGGTTAATAAAAGCTAAACTGCTATAACAAAAAGACAACCCTCTCACCCCTACCCAGTGCTATGGCTTGAATAGGATTTAGTTTTATTATGCTTTCATATGAAAGGTAGTAGGAAATCTCTGCTCCACAAAGCAATTGTGAAACACACTCATTTCATATTGTTGGTACTATATGTCATCCCTAAACTGTTCTCTTTTCTTAAATGAAAAAAGTTGGGTTATTTTTTTGCCTCATTTTAAATTCTTGAGAAGGGAAAAGAGAAAATACAAGCCATGAATAACAATATAACTTGCCTGTTACAAATGCATAACAATCTCACTGAAGGAAGTATGGAAGAACTAACCTAAGTAACTTCAGGAAACAAGAATTTTGTCTGGATCTTGTAAAACCAAAGATAAAAAGAATTCCACACAAATGCTACACCCAAGTTAGTAAATTTGTTCCTCAAAGAGTTGCATTTTAACAATTCCAGAATTTGTTTATGTATATGTTAGGACTGACTAAATAAGAAAATATATACAGATAATGGAAACCAGATTTTAAACTATTATAGAGAGAAGTAAGAAATAAAGAAAGTGGGAAGCTAAAATGAGTCCTTTTGCACAGACTGGAATCTAAAGTTTTAGTATGAATCTAAGTTTTTAGGAAACAAGCAGAAGATAGACATACAATGGATGTTTGTGTATACGTAAGAGTACATCGATATATTTCCTATCTCATCTCTAGAGAAGACCTGAAAGTACGAAGAGTGCCTAGTACTCAGATATTGGTTTCTATACACTTTTCTCCCATCAAAGGGATCCAGGGATCCTTAAATAAGTGGTTTATTTCAGAGCTAGGTCAGGAAAAACAGATGAACCTTGAACATTGGTAGCACTAGAAATAAGGAAGTGCCCAAAAAATATGGGATCTGTCAAAAAAGAGACAGTCAACCTAAAGAAGTCCCTCTAGACCAAAGTTGGAATGAACTGAGAGACCAAATAAATAATAATAGTGCTGTATTAGAGCCCCTGGGATAAAATAAATATCCATGAACCCATAGTGTTATAAATAATGACTCAATAAATAAATTAAGGATAAGGAACAACTCTTCAATATAGAATAATTTCCATTAATACACATGGAAATAGAAGCCCATACAACACAGGGATTTCTAGGCAAAAATTTGAGGAATCAGATTATTTGTATAGCATCAAAGTATCTCCTTGAAGCTATCTATTAATTATAATGGAGAAAGGACTAACTTCACAGTAGATACAAGTGGGAGACACCACACTAATGAAGTGGTCAAAGACAACATCAGTGACAATAAAACATACTAACATCATAAACTCTTTGATAAGATGCACTGACAAAGACATGGGTTTACCTCGAGATATTCTTGCAAAAATGAGAAACCGTTAGACAAACTTAACACTGAGGGACATTCTATAAATAAATGACCAGTGTCTTTTGAAAATTCCAAACTTATAAGAAACATCAGAAGACCCTCAGTCCTGTGACTGAATCAAGCCAAGAACAGATGAAGCGCCCAGCTGAGCCCCGCCTGCATCACTGACTTGCAGATTTGTGAGCTATGTAAACACTTTGTGTTTTAACCCACTAATTTCTGGAATGCTTTGATCTGCAGAACCACTGTGGCAAGAGAGAGCTGGCAGAAGGATGAATAACTTAATGGCAATGAATTTGAAAATGTACATGAACAAGTTTTTTGAAAAGAATTTTAAGAGTTACTCTAAGAAGAAATGGAAAATCTGAACAGTCATGTGAAATAAAGAAATCAAATCTTTGCTTTAAAATGTCCCACGGTTGTTAGTTTCCTCATTACTGAGACACAATATCTGATGCCCATTACTTAAAGGAAGAGAGGTTTACTCTTGCCCACAGTTTCACAAGTTTCAGTCCATGAAATTTGGTCTGTCAGCTTAAGACAGAAACAGCATGATAGAAGGGCTTGCTGGGGAGGAAGGCTACTCCGGCCATGGAGGCTAGGCAGCAGAGATAGAATGGAAGAGCTGAGAAAGGAGACAGTCCCTTCTAGGGGTACCCAGTGACCTACCCCCAACCAAGGCCCACCTCCTAACTGCACACCTAACACAATCAGTACAATGCCCTCATCATCCAATCACCTTCCAAACACTTGAGACTGTTACGGCCATTTCTATACAAACCACAATACTGAAAATTCTGCAGGCCTACACAATTTCACTGGTGAAATCTTCTTACACGTAAGGAAGATGTCACACTAATCAGATGCAACTTGTTCAAGAAAAATAGAGAAAGATAAGATGCTGCTAGTATAACTTTCATAGCAAAACCTGAAAAAGAAAGGAATTACAGACCACTCTCCTTATGAACATAAATGTGAAGTCCTAAATAACTAACCTCTCTGTACCCAAGAACATAAAAAGAAGGGGAGAGGGAAAGGAGATGAAAAAAGACTTAAGATGTGTTATGTACCTGTACTGGCTCCACACAAGGAATGTAATCATTCTGTACAGCAAATATGTACAGAAAAAAATGATAATATAAACCAAACAAAATAGAAATAGGAGGAAATTTACTTAATATGACAAAAGGTATCTGGCAAAAAATCCTCAAACACATAATAGCAAAAAAACAATTAAAATGAAACTATGATACCTATTTTCATCAATTTTACTTAGCATCATATTGGAAATCCAAGCACATGAAATATGCCAAAAAGAAACACAAGGTATAAAGACTGGAAATAAGTAAATCTAACATTATTCAAAGAAAACATGGCTGTACAGGTAGAAAGTGCAAAGTAATCTACAGATAAACTATTAGGATCAATAATCAATTTAACATAGTATCTAGCTATAAAATTGATACATAATAATCAACTGCATGTCTATATACTACCAAAAATTATGTAAGAATCTGCAACAGCATCAAAAATAGCAGATACTCAGAAATAAATCTATCAAAATTTTTACATTTCTACACAGAAACCAAAAAATATTGCTAGAGAAATTAAAGCAGCACTAAATAAACTGAGGGTTATACCTTGATTATTGATTGGAAATTTCAGTATTGAAAGACTTTTGATTAGTAGAAGCAATGTAATCTTAACCAAAATATGAACAAGCATTTTGTGGGAATTCCAAACTGATCTTAAAGTTGATATAGAAATGCAAGTGATGTTGAATAGCTAAAGCATTCTTAAAACATAGGAAACTACATTAACACTTCTTAGAAATTATATTAATTAAATATTGACAAAATGAAATAGAATTGAAAGCCAAGGCAAAGGAAGGCTGTCACTTGATTTATAGCAATGGTGTCAATGCAGTGCCCTAGGGAAACTATGGCCTTGATAATAAATAACACTGGATTCACTAGATATCCAGATGAAGAGAATAACCCTTGAGGCCTACTTCATATGATACACAAAAACCAATTCTAAACTGATCATCTCTAAGAAATGTTAAGAAACAAAACTCCTAGACTCTAGAAGATAATTTGAGCATATCTTTAAGACTGTGTGAACAGTCAAACATTCTTTAACCAAGATCAAAAAGCACCAATCATAAAAAAAGGTTGACCAAGTGGACTTCATTACAATTGAAAACTTTGATCATCTCTAGACACCGACAGTAAAAGAGAGAAAATTCATGGTTCAAAAAGGTATTTGTAATAGATACCTAAGAATTTTAACCAGTATATAGGTTACAAGTCATTATGAAAGATAAATAAGATAGGCCTGATGTCCCACACATGTTATCCTAGCATTCAAAAGTTTGAGGCAGGAGAATTGTTGTGAGCACACCAAAGGAAACAACCAACAGAGTGAAGAAAACAACCTGCAGAATGGAAACCATTTTTGCTAGCTATACCTCAGGAAGAAGATTAACATCTAGAATATATAAAGAACTCAAAAAAAAAAAAAAAAAAAAAAAAAAAAAAAAAAAAAAAAAAAAAAAAAAAAAAAAAAAAAAAAAAAAAAAAAAAAAAAAAAAAAAAAAAACTAGACAGTCTCTCAAATAAAGGACCCAATCGCAAAAATGAACAACTGAAATGAATAGACACTTCTCAAAAGTACAAATGGCCAATAAATACATTCGAAATTGTTCACCATTAGAGAAATGCAAATTAAAACAACACTGAGACTCCATCTCACTTCAGAAAGAATGGCCATCATCATTAAATCAACCAATAACAAACGTTGGTAAGGCTGCCAGAAAAAAAGTAATATTCTACATTATTGGTAGAAAGGTAAACTATTACAACCACTATGGAAATCAGTTTGGAGATTCGTCACAAAACTAAAACTAGAAAATCCATTTAATTCCCCTTTGTAATATCTTCCTGAAAGACATACAGACATCGTATTACAGTGCCACATGCATACCAATGTTTAGAGCAGCACAACTCATAATAGGTGAATCTAGGAAGCAGCCTGCATGTCCGTCAACAGATAAATGGATAAAGAAAATGTGCTGTTTATGCATAATGGAGTACTACTCTGCTATGAGGAAGGACAAACTTCAAACATCTGTAGGAAAATGGATGCACCTTGAGATCATAATGTTAAGTGAGACAAATCAGACACACAACCATAAATATCCCATGGTTTCATTTATATGGGAAACACAAAGTATAAATAAATTAAAGAGCAAAATAAACAGCAACAGGAAGATAGATCTTTCGCAAGAAGGAAGGGAACCAAGAGATGGAAAAATAATCAAAATGTGTTAGGTACATGTTCCAACTCACCACAATGAATATAATCATGATGTACTACAAATATGTACTAGGAGAAAATAAAACTTAAAAAATATTGAAAAGAAAGATAACACAAAAGCATGCAAAGACTTTCATGTAGGAACTTCACAAAAGAGAATATCCAAATGGCCAACAAGCACTGAAAATGTTCTCAATATAGTTAGCCATGGGAGAAATATATTAAAGCCACAAGAAGACGCTGCACACCTACAAGTTTATTTTTATTAAAATAAGTTGATAATGCCTTGTGTTGGCAAGGATGTAGAACTCTTATATACTGTTGATGGGAGTATAAATTAGAACAGCGCTTTAGGAAGCCTTTTGGTACTGTCTTCTAAATCTTACACACATGTGCACACACACATACACACTGTATTGGGTGATATGCTATGTACCTCCAAGTCCTCACATATTGTTGATGGGGCTAAGTCTGGCACTTGCTTGTGTTCAGTTTGTTGTCTAGCGCCTGGGTTGGCAATGTGAGTGCTGTACCACCCAGGGGTGGAGCTGACATACAGTGAAAGGGAAGGTGGGTCTTCCTCTTGATCTCTTCCAGGCTTCTGCCCTCTCTTTCTCTCACCAGCCACCATGAACGGTAGCCCCACCACACCATGCTGACTTGGAGCCAACTAAATAGAAACTGCAACTTTTGAGAAACTGTAAGAATAAACCTTTCCTTCCCTAATTTTGGGTATCAGGTATTTTGTCTCGGCAACAAGTAAAAAGTAACTAAGACACGCAGAGTCTGTAACCCAGAACTTCCACTCCTAAGGTTATAGCCAACAGAAACGTGTGCATATATTCATCCATGAGACAGGTACATGACAGATGTTAAAGGTTTAATTCTAAAAGTAGGAACAAATTTAAGTGTATACCAGCACTAGAATGGATAAATGTATTGGCTCATCTACAGTGAAATGCTATAGAATAATAAAAAAAATGAAGAGTTGTCTTACATACCAATATGGATGACTATCTTGCAGACACATTTCTCAATGAAGAAACCAGATGAAGAGGTCTGTTGTTGTATGATGTAATTAACAGAACCTCTGGAACCAGGTGACATTAATCATGATGGTAGAAATCAGTGTCATGGTTACTTTTAAAGGACTTGTAATGATTTGGAGGCAGTGTGAGGAAGACTTTTTTTTTTTTTGGTAGCAGGAATCAATCTTACGATGCTGTGCTTACCAGGCAGGTAGGTGCCATGTCACTGAGCTATATCACTGGCACAAGGAAGATTCTTGAATGACAGTTTGTACTTTGGTATAGGTGATGGTTACATGGATGTAGACACTTTGCTAAAATTCCAATGAGTTTACTCTTAGGATTTGTGCATTGTTCAGTAAGCATGTACTTCAAAAACTAAAAGGGCTCCTTGTATGTGATACTGGAACTAGAGCCCAGGGCCTCCTGTATGCTACACAAGCACTACCACTGAGCCACCTTGCAGCCTTAAACCATTTTTTTAAAGAAACAAGATGGCCCAGTACCAGATATATCTTACTAATATCCTGATGGTGTTCATTAGTAGCTAAGCATGGTATATTCCAATTAAGACTCTACTCCACATAAATGATGCTCTGAACAAGTATGCATAACAAGGGATAGATTATATCAGAGTAAAGCAAAGGAACTTTTCTCAGAATCTAATTGGGCTTTGGAATACATATGTCATACAATTTACCATAGAGACATTTATTTTTGGCACATTTGTAAATTTTCATTCTTTGTTATTTCAAGAGGAGTTGAAGGAGAAAGGAAAGATTTGAGATTGTTTTCTCACTTCATCCATTTCTGAAAGCCCCTCTCCTCGAGCTGTGGCCCCTTAACCATGGACAACTGGGAAAGCAGATTTTACTCCCTGCAATTCTGCAGAGAAGTTGGCTCCTGTGTTGCTTCGTGAAATGAGGAACAGTTCAAATAGTCATCAAATGAATACAGTGATAATTATATTTCATGAGGAGATTAGAGATAGAGTTCATTAGTCCTTGTGGTGCTTTTAAGGTGGGTGTACTATGTGTGACACTTGCATATAAAGACAAAACAGCCAAAGTCATAAGAAAGACTAAAGAACTTTCTTTTAGCAAGCATGCTCCTGCCCAAAACACCCCTCTGTCACTACCCAAGGCTCCCCCTCCAAGTTCCTGTGCTGGCTTCCCTTATACAGGAGCACAACCCCTTCCTGATTATTTCATTGTACTCCTGTCAACTCCACCATGCCGCCCCCGACCGTTCCCCAGAATCACAGTTCAAAGCCATCTCTTTCAGAAACTCCATAATCTTGACACGTTTATATCTCATAACACACTTCTTTAAATATTAGGTTGCAAACTGTCTTATTTCCCAAGAACTCACCCATTATGTGGCCCTCGTAGCATTCCTTCCCAACCTCGTAGCAGTTTTTATGGGGAGAAAACTCTCTAAGTTTAGGAAGCACAAACCCTAGCTGAATAGATGGTGGTCATCAAAGCCATACTCCATTGAAAAAGCCAATCATTTGCACCTGCTCTTATTTAAACTACGGTGAGGGTGACAGTGACCAAGTGCTATATTTGAATCTGCACTTGGAGGACAGTACATATTTAGACTGTGAAGCAGAAGGGCTGATGTTCTGCTGTCCGGGGATCCCTGTTCACCAGCTTCCTTTCCTGTGCTGTTCCAACTCCCCTTGGAGCTCTCGCATCAGGTCGGTTTAATCTCCCCCACCAGTTCTGAAGATTTTGCTCTGGGCTAGAGGCTGCAGGAAGTTCTCTCACTAACAACACTAGGGGTCCCGGGCCAGGGCGGTGGGCAAGGAGTGGGGAAGGCAGAGAGGCCTGCTCATCAGGGCTTGACCAGCTCCAATAGCAAAGCCTCCTCAGGAAAGCCTTCTAGGTTCCCGCTCACAGGGCACTTCCTTTGCTCTTCGGGCTTTAGTATCACTCTGCCAGTCCATCAGAGCCTTAATCCATGTTGCTCATAAAAACAAACAGAAGGGAGAAGAGAAACCGACTCAGGGCTGCCCTCAACTCTGAAGAGAAGTTTGAAAACACCTGACAACGTTAAATAGTTAGAAATTTTGTTTCGTTCAAGCCCAAACCCAAAACTTTCTCTGGTGCATGTGTTCATGTCATTTTCATTTGTTAAAAAACTTAGTGTTTCATTTCTGTTATGGAATAGTTAACCAAACAGAAGCATACAGAGCAAAATACACAACTCCCCGTTTATCTGCCACCTTTCCCTCTCCTTTTCCATTTCTATTCCTTCCTGAAAGCAACCATCCTCAATACTTTGCTGTACTGCCCCCCTTCTACATCTACAGATTCAAACAACTGTGTATCAAAAATATGTTTTTTAAAAGTTCCTGAAAGTTTCAAACAGCACAACCTGAATTTGTTGTGTGCTGATTACTGCACTAAATCTACCCAAATGAAGTGATGTGTAGGTAATGTATGAGGTATGACACACAATCTAGAGATGATTTTAAAGTAAATGAGAAGATACGTGTAGATGATGTACGAATACTGTGCTGCTTTATTTTTAAAAATTGAGCATCCTCACATCTGTGGAGGAGGATACCTAAAGACACCGAGGTACAATTACATAGCTTTCCTATTTTCTCTCTTTCTCTCTTACCCTCTACCTTTCTCAAACTACATATTGCTATGTACCCACATCAACTTCTCTTTCTTCTGTCATTCACATTTAATGGAAATATACAACATATTTTTTCACTTAATGGTATTTTGAAAGGCTTTTGCTAATTCACATTATTATTAATGACTTTGTATAGCCTGAATGTATCACAACCACTTTCCTATCTTCTATTTAAGGTGTTTCCAATTGCTACAGGCTAAATTGCGTCCTAATCCAATACTTGAGAATGTGGCCCTATTTGGATATGATATCTTTTAAATAGATAGTTAAGATTAGATAAGGTCAGTGAGCTGAGCACTAATCTAATCTGACTGGTGTCCTTACAAGAAAGCCTGATTAGGACACAGGCATATCCCGAGGAAAGAAGAAGCGAGGATAGAGTGAAGGCAGCCACCCACAAGCCACTGGAAAGACCTCGGGAGGAAACCTGTCAGCCCAGCCAGCACCTTGACCTTAGACTTCCAGTATCCAGACACGTGAAGAAATCAACTCGCTGTTTAAGTCACTCAGACTGTGGGGTTTGTTGTGGAAGCCTGAGCCAGCCAGCACACCAGCAAGTCACGCTTACACAGATTACTCACTCTAGCGAACTCTAGTGGGCGGTGGTGCATACACATCTTCATATACTAAACTACATTGTTAGAAGAGAATTCTCAAAGTAAAGCATATAGGGAACTTTTAATTTTGACAGATGTTGCTAATTTGCCTTCCAAAAAGGCCTCATCAGTATCCACTTCTCCTTATGTGCTGGACCTTGACATACAAACCATTTTTATTTTTACCAATGGTGGACACAATTTGATATTTCATTGTTTTATTTTATTACTAATGAGATGAGGCTCAGAACTCTTAAGTCTATTGGCCATTCAAATTGTTTCTGGTGTGAACTGTCTTTGCCTGTATGTATTATGCTGGTGGTTTGTTGACCATTTCTTATTGATTGGTAGGCTGCTTTATAAACTTTGAACCTTTTCTCTGCTATGTATTATATCACTATTTCTCCTACTTTGTTCCATTATTCCTAAATTTTATGATATCATAAAGAAGTTTTATGATATCACAAAGAAGTTTTAAATTTTGTTTTGTATCTTGCTTAATGAGGTTTTCTCTATCTTAAAATTATAGTGAAAAAGTAAAATATATTTTCTTCTGGAAATTCTTTGAGTTTGTTTTCAGTGTTTAACATTTTGAATCATTAGAAATCTATTCACATATGTAACTGAAAGTCTAACTTTATTTTTCCTAAACTGTGAGTCAATTACTCTAACATTATTTAGTGAATAGACATTTTCTCAATCCATCTGAAACATTATGAATTTAAAGTTCCTACATATACATACATAGTTTCTACTTTGCATCTTTGACCTAGACCTAAGCAAATATCCACTGATTTAATTATGGTATCTTCATGGCATACTGATAGCTAAAAGAGAAATTCTACCCTTCTAATTTTTCAAAAATTGCTTATTAAGCTCTTCATATATTCCTTTAAATTCTTTAGAATCTTTTCAATAAGCCTTATAAAAATATCCTGGTGAGAATTTCACTGAAATCTCACTGAAACTTTAGGTTAATTTGGAAACAGAATTGCCATTTTTACAATTGATTTTCCCTGTCCAGGAACATGACATATTTGTCCTTTGTTTAAAACTTTTAATACAGTTTGGTAAAATTTTACAGATTCCTCCTTTAAAATCTTGCACATTTTGGCCAGATTTCTATGTGTTTATTTCAAGTTTTAAATTGGTATATTGGATGGGATTTTTTTTAATTCAAATTTTAGGGCTCATCCTAAACGATTAAACAAACAAAAAACTCATTTTAACTTAATCCTCTCTTTAAAGATCTTACCTTCAACATGTGATTTCTTTTGGAGGCGCAGAGGTTAGGATTTAAGAATATATGTTTGTGATAAAGGTAAGGGTATACAATTCTGTCCCTAGCAAAAATCATATTTGCATGAGGTGAAGGTTTTGATTGTCTATTTGCATTTATACTTTTAGTTTCTCTCACATTATTACTTTGGCAAACTGCAACACCGTAGGTCAGAGCCGCTGCCGTCGCCAATACCCGAGGTAATCAGTAGAATATGAAAAAGCAGAGCGACTGGGTTAAGGGGAAGCACCGAGATGACTCTTTCTGCTGCCACCCGCAAGCAGAGGGACTCGGAGACCATGCAACAGAAACAGAAAAAGACTAAGGAGAAAGAGGAACCCAAGTAGCTTGGTAGCTTGGTGTCCACTCCTCTTGCCCGTCACTTGCCCGTGTTTCTTCCTGTAGTGCTCACGGGTCCCAGCACCCACGGCACTGCCTTAGCCCTGAGTCTGCAGCGGGTTGCTTTTGTGCTTCCTTCTCCTCGGGAGCCTCTGTCCCCCTGGGCCACTCCTGGGGGTGAGGAGGTTATCCCTTCCCAGTGTTTTTCATTCCTATGGGGCAAACCCTAGAGTATTAGAAGTAGCTTTGTAATTCCAAAAGCAAAACAAAAACAAACAAACAAACAACACTGCAATACAGTGCTGAATTATATAGCAATAGCAGACATCTTTTTCTTTTTTCCAATTTTAATAAGAGAGTATTTCCAATCCTTTACTATTCAGTATGATGTTTGCTCTTGTTTTCTGGTAGATAATCCTTACCTACATAGCTTACTAAAGCATGAGATTTTATGGTTTATTACTTTTATTTTTCTTTTATTGTTTCTGTTTTGTTTTGTGAACCTGAAACTTGGTCCCAAATGAGTTTGACTTTTTTATCTTCACTACTCCATTCCCATTTCAATTAAGCTTTAAAAAACTTTCAAACACCAACAAAAGATATGTGGAAGAAAGAGTTGGGGTGATATTAAAGTCTATTTTCAATTGTATTTTTTTTCAGCTTTACCCTTAACAAATGACTCCATTTTGAAAAAACATAAAGAATTGATTCCAAAGATGTGTTTAATAGATGTAGTATTTTATATAGCCTGAAAGTTAAGCAATAGCATTGAGAAAAGTGAGGGTTTGGACCTCCATCATTCATTAAGCTATGAAATAGTAAACACCCCTTTATACAATCCCCACCTCATGCTCGCTTCGGCAGTGCATAGACAATCACCGCCTCAGTCTACACTATGCCCTTTTTCATTCATTGTCACTTGGCATCTTTAAAGGGAACTGAGAAAGCCCTACACTTAATTACACTATTGCCATTTATTACACTGAAGTAGGAACATGAACAGGGAAGACTGCTGGGCATCCTTGAGCAGCCGTCCAGAGCACCTAATGGGAAGGCTGAGTTTCTGCTCACAGCACCTCCCTGTTTCCCCGGGCTGCTCAGAGTGCCAGGGGACTGGCACTGGGCCCAGCACGAGGACCTCACAGGACAGTTTGTGAATCAGTCTACTAAAGCAGATGAATTAGGTATTTTCCTTCAGTTTTGGTTTTGCTTGTTGGCAATGGTTGGGTAAGGCCAGATAGCACTTAATTGCAAACACTTCTGGAGCTTCTTGGCAGTGCAAAAGTAGTTGAAATGAGAGAAAAGCAAGTATATTTCTGTGATGAATAATATTAGGACCCAGGGGGCATTTAGAAGATGGAAAAAAGGAGTGGGTTAATTTTGAACCATTTTCAATTTCCATACCAGTCATTACCCACATTAGTGGATTTATTATGTTCTTTTTCTTTCCCTAATAAGAGCCTTGTAAAATTCAGCATATCATCAAGCAACCTAATAATTACTGTATTTAGGGGCAAATGTTAGATCCTAGACAGAGACCATTTATTATGTCCCATTCCCTAAAGTTTGAGTGAATGGCCATTTTTCTGCTTCCTCGTTAATAATCATAATAAGTAAACTGCAAGGGGAGGAAAGAACTCAGCAAATCAAAACTTAGAAAACTGGAAAGGTCAGTGCAATAAAGTATCCTGCCATTACTCACAGACTGTGTGAAATATTAGAATTATGATTCTTAATTTTCATGACCAAAATTCTAACGGGAACAAAAATGGCACCAAATGAATCCATTCAATTAATGTAGAAGTCCAGATGGAAACTAGCAAAATAAATAATTCCCCGAATCTGCCTTTTGTCAGTTGAGGCCCCAAATTGTAGACCTCCCTGAGGAATACAGATCACAAAACAAAAGCTTAATATGACCGGCAATTTGAAGTGTTTGCTAACCTTTTGTCCTTTAAACTCTGCAGAACAACCAGGAAAACATTTTGTGATGAAGCCACATTTGATTGAATGTGCTCTTGGTAATGGCAACAATTTTCCAATAACCCTGATCCTAGATCTTAGCTGCACACAAAACTGTACCCCAAAGACTTTCTGTTTTTCCTTCCTTCCTTCCTTCCTTCCTTCCTTCCTTCCTTCCTTCCTTCCTTTCCTTCCTTCCTTTCTTTCCTTCCTTCCCTTCCTTCCTTCCCTCCTTCCTTCCTTCCAGCTTTCTTCTTTTTCTTTCTCTGAAAGCTCTTTTGTTTTTTTGAATTACACTTAAAGATTTTTGGTGTTGATTTTCTAAAAACCACATTATTCACTTACTAAGTTTATCTATGAAGTACAATTACATGTCAGGGAAATATTTTTCATCTACCAAATAACTTTTTGTTCAGCCATGGTTTGGTTTTACATCTGAAAATGTCTTCTCTACAGATAAACATAAATGTTTGCTATGGAAGAGGTTTAATTTTTTCCTGCCATTCTATTTTCTTATCCCTAAGCAAAACCAATAGCTTTGTTCCTAATACAGTTTTCTTTCCCCCTGTTAAAATCTGGACATTTTGAGAGAGTGTTTGAAGACACTTTCTTTAAGTATTCCCTAAGGCTAAAGCAACAAGAACTAACTCTGTTTTTGAAAACTTAGAACAGTTGGAAACTTTTGAACAAGCACTTAGTGCCAACGCTATCCTTGATCTTCTCTTTACAGTACATGGGGTTTACACTCCACGAGCCAGGGTGAGTCCCTGCAGACCTCTGCAGGAGAACACAAGAAGAATTTTTCCCTGCGTCTGCAGGGAGTGTTTTCCTGCCAGAATGCATAAACCATTGAGACTATCTCCCATGGAGTCTGCTGAGAGGAAGATAATCCATTACCCTCCAGGCACTTGGCCGGGGTAGGAAGCACTGGAGAGCCCCACCTCCAATGATACTAATAAGAGTTACTTTCGAAAATCTCACAAAAGCCAGATCCTGGAATACTGCTCATTTTCCCCACAGGTTTTGCATTTCTCAGAAAGCAACATAGGAGGAATAGAGAATCAGAATGCAAATGGTAACCTTTAAAAAGATATAAAACAAAAGAATGAATAAATATATTCTATTTACATAGCTTCTCTGAAGAGTCACTTTAGCTAGATCAAGACAAACCCATGGTCCCAGACTCATAAACCCTTCCCACATTGACTAGATAAAATCAGCTTCTCAAAATGACCCTTAGCTTTAACACTTCAAAGTGAAGCACACAATTATTTTTATCACCATAGCATTTGACAGCAATCCAGAAAAAGCCAATGAAAACCAGGACCTAAGTTAATGCCCTCATAGAAGCGGGATACTGGAGTTCAAGGCTGAACCCCAGCACATCATTAAGGGGAAGATGGAAGGAAAACGGAGGCCTTAAGAGCTGACATTAAAAATTGAAATCCATTTTGTAAAAGACAGACCTTGTGTATTTTTTAAAGCCCAGAGCCATGGCAGCTAAAGAGTAATAAAAATCATATATGAGAATGTTATGGTGGTTACATTGTTCTAAGAACCCTTGATCCAGGATTTGGTATACATCAATATAAATGCACAGCTCTACTGAGAGTAGTGGAAATTTTCAAATTGCAGGGATTGGGGGTGGCCAAAAATCTGATAGAAAAATAAGAAAGAGGTAAAGAAGCATGCAGTTCACAGAAATGAGTATAAATGGAATACAAATATATGAAAAGACACTCGAACATAATTATAAGTCAAGAAAATCAAATTAAAAAAAGAAAGTTGTTCGCTTGATGAATGAGTCTGGTAAGACACAAATTAAGTTGGGATATAGGTATGTATGCTCTGCAGATGCATAAATTGTGTCTATTTGAAGACATCTTAGATGTAAAGAGATTTAATCAATCCAGTAATATTCATAAGAATTTTTTAAATGTTTCTACCATTTGGTCTAACAAATTCCAACTTCCAGGAATTTACAAATGGAGACATTTGTACACATGCACAAAGACAAGGAAGTACACAGAGGCAAGTTTCTAATAACGGTTAACAGTCTAAACAATGAGGGCCTGTTATATCACATGTGATGTGTCTCTGCATTAAAAAAATTGGGGGAGGATACATAAGAAATTATTCATAGTACCTCTTGGGAATGGGAGCGTTAGATGCATTTCATTGTATGCCTTTTTGAAAAGTTTGAAATAGCACATGATTTCTTTATGATCAAGGAAAAAAGTGCGAAAGTTTGTCAGGTGATTATGCAGATAGAAAGATAGAATTGTGAAGGTTGCTGTGGTTCCTACATTTGAATGACTGGGGAATATGCAAGAGACATGGAGTGGACAACTGAAATAAGGAGGATGTGCTGCTGTGTCTAAGAGGCCTGAGAGAACAAGCTCAGCCATGTATATACTTGACTCCTGGAAAGTCTTCCATAGGAGAAATTTTCCTAGACCTCTCTCTTAATCGATGCCATATGCATACAGAAATGACTTCCATGCTTTGAATTCTATTTTAAAGTAATAAGTGCATGGATTCAAAGTAAATGCTTTACCAGCTTTT
Organism: Dasyprocta punctata; assembly: GCA_004363535.1. Lineage (NCBI taxonomy): Eukaryota > Metazoa > Chordata > Mammalia > Rodentia > Dasyproctidae > Dasyprocta > Dasyprocta punctata. The sequence continues at coordinate 26,862 of RJWM01006407.1, forward strand.
GTTTCTCAATGAAAATATTCATTTCAGCAGACATTGTTACCAAAGAAATACTTGCTTTGTAGCCAGTTAGTATTTCCCTGCGCTTCAACTAATATTTTCAAATGCTTGCTGCCTTTAATTATCAACAAGTAGTTCTATGAATGCCTGTTATGTACTTAGCTTAGAAGTACAGGGCATGAGTGTTAAAAGAGAAAGCATAACTAACAGTGAATAGACAATGGTGTTTTCAACTTTCATTTTTAAGTAAGCATTTGATGAAATGCTAGAATAATGTTTTTCACTGCAAATGTGGTGCCAATGTTGTATGAAGAAATGACTCATTTATCCAAACATGATCATATTTTGTGCACAACTGCATTTGGAAATATCAAAAATGAAATAAAATAAAAGTTTTCAAGAACAGTAGCACAATCACAAAGCCATGAATGAAGCATGGCACATCTTAATTTGCTCACAAAATCAACAGAGGAAAAACTGAGAAATGACTAGCGGGAGATGGTACAAGAGTACTAAGCATCGTTAAGACTTCCAGATGTCCTTGACTTGGTGTAAAGGTGACCAGAGAAGCCAACTTGCATATGGGAGAGTAGAGTTAGTCTGGCTGCAGATCTGCGTTCCTGTCAATGGTTAATTTTTTCTCTCCCCTTTCTTATGGCTCAAAAGTAGTACAACCTGTATTTCAAATCAATTATCAAGAGTTACAACTTCCTAGGCAAAATACTATCGGTTCTTATCTTAGACATTATCTCATCTAACCTCTTCATGTGGCATCATTTGGATCACAAATATTTATTGAGCCCTATTGGGTACCAGGCGGAAGTAAAAACTGAGGCCCCTGAGAATGAAGAGGTTTTCCCCACACAACACGGGACCTAATAACTATCTATGTAGGTAACAAATGGTTCTTGGAATCCGGCAGCCTAAAGCCACACACACGTACTCTCTCACGGTGTCCTTTGCCCAGGAATCTGGACACAGCTGAGCTGGGTGATTTGCTCGAGGGCTTCCTCTTAAGGCTGCAGTCAAGGTGTCAACTAGAACTGGGTCTCATGTGAAAGCTGGATGGAGGAAGGGTTCACTTCCAAGCTCACTTACGTAGTTGTTGATCGAATTCATAACATTTTCTTTGTTGCTACTCTCCCTACGCTTTTTATTTTTTCATTCTTAAACTGCCTTAATTTCTGATTTGCTTTTTAAGAGGAAAAAAGAACAGAGACCTCTTATTTGAAATCTTTCCTTACGAAGTTTTCTTGTTTTAAACATACTCTGACCTGTGATGTCTGTGCACTCTGGCTGAGGGGCACTGTGTACCCCAATGCTGCCTTTGATGTAAATGCTCACATGCCCTGCAACCTTTGAGTAGATCAATGTGTATTTTATGATCACTGTCTCACCTGGCTCCAGAGCAACACCTGCCTTTCATTTAAAATGCTGGACAAATGCAGCCTGCGCTTAGTGTTGGACACATTTCATTTCACCTCCCTCTGAATTCACTGGTGAAATCTTTTTATACATCTTGCAGGTCATTTCCAAGAAGCTGTGGTACTTAAATGCCACAGGTCTGTGCTAACCGAGCTTTGCTGAGGATTAAACTTCGCTCCATTGTGGGTAAAACCGGTATTTCACAAGCTGGAAACAATGTCTTTGATGCTAAATTCATTCCCATGGTGGATTCTGAAAAAACGTTTTTTGGAGGTGACATTTTAAAACCTTTACCAAAACTCCTTTTGACATGTAAAACAATTATTTCATTTTATAGGCAGACTTTTAAACAGAGAAAGAAACTTGCTGCCACCAGGGCCGTCTTGCACTTATTCTCAGTCATGAGTTCATTACAAGCTGCTCCAGACAGTCAACTAGAGGAAGAAAATTGGCCACTTACACAGCTGTGCTATGGAGTCCTGATGCAGTTTGCAGAGATAAAGTATCCAGGCTTGGGTTGCATTTTCTTTTACTTATATTTAACTATTTTGTCTTTATGGAATGATTTATTGATCTATTAGATTATCCTTAACATGGTATTCTACAAAGGAGACTGATTTTGGTTTAAATAAACACAGAAATACTAAACAGAAATGTCTCCCTTCTTGGGTAAAATAGTAGGAAAAACAGTGTTAAAATTTAGATACGTGAGAGGGAATATGGATCCTAAGATCATGTTTTCTGACATCATTTATGTGTCTTTACTATCTTTTATCATGTCAGAGAATTTTAAAGATTCTTCCTACCCCAAGTGCAGGATCTTCCTTGTTCTGGGGTGAGGGTTAATATGTTAGCTGTGTACCGGTCACAGTAGAGGCCTGTGAAATGACAGTTTTAAAGTTTTATAAACTAGTGAATCTGGTGCTGATACATTAACTTGACCATCCCAACTAATAAAAGAAGTAAAGCAGGCATGTTTTGGTTAAGAACAATTACTTCACTACCACAGTGCCAGCACATGCTGGATCAAAGTCAATGAAAAGAGATTGCTTAGAAGGAACGCATAGTCATGCCAGGAGCTGTGGTTTCTGCAGACTGGTTTGTTTTGTGACTATTTTTAGAGTAATACAAAAAATAAACACAGTATGTCTCGGAAGCATGAGAGTTTTAATTGTAAGGAAGCCCAGGGATGAGTTTAATATAATCACCTCATTATCTGGATTGAATAACCTAAGATCATGAGTTGATAAGTGGCTTATGCAAGGCCACAGAGTTGGCGGAAGATACTCTGGCTCATGAAGAAGACAATGATGAAGATAGGTGACCACATTCAATGGTTTACAAAGAACTCAAGGTGGAAAGATTACTAAATCATGAAACTTGGAAGTATATCACTCTACTACTATTTGCTATAGTTTAAATATGAAGTTTTACCCAAGGACTCATACTGATGGTTGGTACCCAATGCAGGAATGTTTAGAGATGGGGCCTGGTTAGAGGGTCAATGAGTGCAAAAGGCATTTAGTCCATCTCCTAGAGTTGCCAAAATCCTAACCATTGCAGTTATACTAAAAAGTCCAAGTCCAAAATCTCCTCTGAGATTTAAGCCAAATTCTTTATTGCAAGCCCCTTTACAAATGAAAAGAAAGTTAAATACTTCCAACATTCAGTAGTGCAAGATAGAGATTTCCATTCCAAAAGTTATAAACAAGATAGCATGGAATGGCAATAAAGCAAGACCAAAATCTAGCATTGTAAACATTAAATCCCATATGTCCACTACCAGCATCCCTGTCAATCTATGACAAGTTGTGAACTTCAAAAACCTTGAGTGGTTCTGCCCGTACAGCACTGCAGGTGGTAGTAGATTCCATGGCTTCCATGACTTCTTTCTGGGATTGGTTCTGCTCCCCACTTGCAGTTTTCCTCAGACAATTCACATTCCAGGCTTCTCCAAACTTCTGTGGTCTCCACTTGTACTCAGGGCTTACAAGGGAAGAGATTTAATACAGGGCACATAGTTTATAAGATTGTCCTATAATATTCACTCAGAGTCAGATGTGAAAGAATTCTGGAGATTTGTTCACACACTGGAGACTCAAAGAATTCAGCTGTTGGCCTGGATCCCACAACAACGTTTCATTCAAATCTATAGCAAGGATCTACATTGAGAAAGCCCAAGGTCAGTGGTAGAAGCTAGAAAGTCTGCACCAGCAGGATGAAGGGTCTGTGCCACCAGGCTGAGGGATTGGCACTGAAGCACACCCAAGGTAAGGACAAGAGCTCCCCCAAAGAGAACTACAGCATCCTCAGCAACAACAAGAACACAAGCTCCCCAGATGATGAGAATAGCTGAGCTCATATCAGGAAAACCAGCATGACAAGCTTCTCCAGGAGAATCAACAGCACACCATCTTCCCTTCTAGTTCTCTTTTTATGCTGCTGGCAATAATTCTTAGGCGGGCCATCCACACCTAGTTCAGTTCAGTTGAGTGTTACAAGTTGACCACTAGTTAATTCACCACACCACACACCTTTGGCTTCACACTCACAGTTTCACATCCTGTCCCCTCAGAGCACACAGGCCTTCTTCTGAAATCTGGGTGGAAGCCTTTCTGACCCCACCACTCTTGCATTCTGCTTCCACCTAAAACCACCACCACATGGATGATGGCAAGGTCTGCTGCCTGTTTGAGCAGTAGCCAGGCTTTCTTCTCTCTTGGTTGTAGGGGCCAGTGCTTATGAGTCAATTCCCAAAGAACAACATCCATATTCTGCCACCATTCTGGAACATGGTGCATGGGGCTTTTTAATCAAAGCAAAGTCTTTCACCTTTGCAACTCTGAGGTTGCAGAGGCTAGAGTCCTGTTGGTTCTTGGAATGTTCTCAGGCCATCTTTTCTGTAGTCTTCTTTTGAAATACTTGACTTTTTCTTGCTAGTCTTCTGCAACCAAGTTCTCTCTGTTCCATTTTTATAGGCTATAACTTTCCTGGAGTTTCCTTTCTGGACAAACTCAAAACATTTTAAATCATTCTGCTGGTCTCTTTTTTCTTGATTTATATTGTCAATATAAGTCTAGTTAAAAACCCCCAACAGTAGGTATGGCACCACCTCAACATTAGGCTGCCTTGAAATTTCTTCTGCCAGTTTAATTAGTCAACCATCTTTAATTTCAATCTCAGGAAAAGTCTCTGGACACAAACAAAATGCAGACAAACTTTCTGCCAAGACATAACACACATCATCTTGAGTACAACAGCCAATGAAGTCCTGCTTCCCAGCAGAAACTTCCTAAGCCTGGGCTTTACTGGCAGAATTTCCTATAAGTGCTCTGGTCATCTGAGATCTGACCAGAATCTCCTATTAAACATAGTCTCAGGAATTTCAGCTCTACTTTTTCAACCAGCATTTCCAAACTTTCCTAACTCTCCACCTTCCCATGAGCCAGCTCCAAAGGCGCCTAAACCGCATGGTCAAGTACATTCATAGCAATGGTCCCAATATCAGTACCAAATTCTGTCTTAGTTAGTTTTCTCTCATTGCTAAGAAAAAAATTGGTACCAGAGAAATGGAGTCTTTGAGGAGCCAGGGGCAGAATGTTATGGCTTGGGTTTAGATTGTACCCAAAAGCCCCATGTGGTCCTAAATGGCACTTTTTAAAAGGTGGCTGGATCTAGAATGTGTGATGCTGGAATTGATTCATGGAACAATGCTAGGATTGAGGGCACTAGAACTCAGGGAGTGCGTGGTAGTTGTCCTAAGTAGCCTGAATAAGATATAAGGGATAGAGAGAGTTATGGTAGTCCCTTGATGTTTTGCTACCTTCTATCTTCCATTAGGTGTTTCTCCTCTGCAATGCCTGTCTGCTACGCCACCCTGCCTTGGAACAAGGCTTTGATATAGCTTGGATCTGGAATGACCCCTGAGGTCTCATATGTTAAAGGCTGGGTTCTCAGCCTACAACATTGCTAGGAGATGGTAGAACAATTATTTTGAGGGTACCCAGTAGAAAGAATTTATGCCCTTAGAAGAGATATTGGTACCATATCCCCCTCCAGCTTCTCTCTCTCTCATTGCCCTGCAACCATGAAGTGAGAAGCTTCCTTGGCCAGGTGCTCTCATCATGATGTGCTGCTGCCACAGGACCAAAAGTAATGTGGCCAACTGACTGTGGACCAAAATCTCCCAAATAGACTTTGCGGCTGCATTCATGACACGGTAGAGGACATCACATGGCAGGTCCCAGCGAACATGCTAGCTTGGGTCTCTTTCCCTTCTCTTATCAAGCCACTAATGCCAGCATGCAGGCTTCACCCTTATGCCTTCCTCTTACCCAAATGATCTTCAAAAGACTCCACCATCAAACATCAACAACATATGAACTTGGAGGTTAAACTTCCAACACATGAACTTTTGGGGACACATGCAAACCACAGAGCACATAAATTCTGAGGAAAAAAATCACTGGCAGCTGCAACAGAGTTGACACTAATGATGCAGATGAAAAGACATTGACAGATACTTGTAAATTTACCAGTTTTAATAGCTAAAGTTATTTTGGTTCTACATACTTTAAAATGAGATAAAACAATGAAAAGAGCCACAAAACAATTTTGAAAAGAAAACATAAAGTTAGGCCAAATTCATCAACTGTAACAATAAATATAAATGTCTTAGTTTAAAAAATGGAACTTTTTAAAAAAGACAGCAATTTGCAAAGTGGGTTTACAGAACTTAAATCAAGGTATATGCTGCTAATAAGGGATATGCCTAAGAAGACATTAAAAAGTTGAAGATAAACTATAGGCAATTAATAAAGTGCAGTAATAGCACAAGAATAAATGAAAGGACCAGAAAAAAAAGCAGAGAATCAAGCAATACTGAAATGGTTGTGTGTTTCTGTCAGCCAAAGACAGTAACTTCAGTGCAATAGGGAAAGTATAAATGCTTCAGTAGATAGTGTTGGGTTAATCCCTTCATCCCTTACTTGACACTACACACAAAAGTAATTGCAGATGAGTAAGTCTAAATATGAAAGACAAAACTATACAGTTACTATAAAACAAAAATGTAAAAGACCATTTTCATAAGCCTGGGTATGCAAAGATTTCTTAAACAGTTTGCAAAAAAGCACAGATCGTACAGGGGAAAAATAATGGACTATCTTAGAATTAAGAACCTCTGTTCATCATAAGACACCTTTAAGACAGTGTAAAGACAAATCACAGAGTTGGAGAAGATATTTGTAGTGCATATATTCACAAGACTGATATAGCGAATATATAAAGAACTTCTACAAATTAAATAGATAAAGGAAGACAAACCAAAAGAAAAACAGGAGTGCATTGAACAGATACTTCTTCATAGAAGAGAATACTCAGTTGGCAAATATGCAAAAATAAAGTGGTAATATCATTATATATCAGGAAAATTCAAATTGAAACCACGAGGAGATACCACTGCTTATGTACTAGAAGGATTAAAAGTGTATATATTAAAAAACCTGACTGTACAAAGTAGGCAACCAAACCTCTAATCCACTGTTGCTTGGGCTAAAATTTTTACAAATACTCTAAGGCATTATACAGTACTACCTACATCACTAGTAAACAACAACACTAGAACAAGACATCAAATGATCCAACAATTCTGGTTCAGTTCTATATCAAACCAACATGTGTGTATGCATGTAAGTCTATGTGTACACATGTATGTATAAAAGCTACACGTAAGTATGATTATAGCAGCACTATACACTTGCCAAAAACTGAAAATTTCTAGATGTGCATTACCAGCAGAATTGGTAAATTGTGACATATTCAATAAAATGAGTTTCTATTCAGGAATGAGTGTGCTATTTCTACATACAAGGATGCGAATGAATACCACAAGCTTAATGATGAAGGAAAGAAGTCAGAGAAAATAGTACAAGCCATTTAATTTAATTTCTATAAAGTATAAAACCAGCAAAACTAGTCTTTGGCATTGGAAGTCATGTTAATGTTAATCTCTGACGTGGGGCTGTGACTAGGAGGGGCTTGATGGGAACTTTGGGGATGCTGGTGATTTTCCTTTTCTGGATCTGGGAACTGGTTACCTTGGGGTGCTCACTATGGAAAATTCATGAACCTTTACATTTTCACTTCCATAAGCATGTGTCTTACTTACTTTCTCATTGCTGGGACATGAATACCTGACACCTACAAATTAATGAAGGAAAGGTGCATTATAGTTTAGTTTGTAGAGGGTTCAGTCCACAGTTGCCTGGCTCAAAGTTAGAGCAGTATGGCAGAGGAGAAACAGTTCATGGTTTGGCAGGCAGCAAGCAGCAAAGAAGCAGCAGAAGCCTCCCTTTCCCTTTATTCCATTGGGGTTACAAGCATATTGGCCGATGCCACCCATACTCCAGGTGGACCTTCCCACCATCCACATCCAGAACAATGCTAAACTAATCAGTGGACTAAATTAGTTATCACATACCCTTAATCCATATTCACATGACCCTTGATCCAGCCATCTTTGAAAAACTCCACCTATGAGTGCATGAGGTTTTGTGGGGACATCTACATACAAGCCATAACAGCATGTTATACCTCATCATTAATTTTTAATTTAAAAATTATAGGCAATATTGTCAAATAAATGCAAGCTAAATATAAAAAAATAGAAATATATCAGGAAAGGCAATTTTGTGGCATGAAGAACTACATGAACCAAAAAATGTTATTTTATATTGACTACTGGTCAATTCACCTGAAAGGTAATCAGTTGCAAAGCTCTATTCATCAAGTGAACTGACATCAACTGATATTAAGCAATATTTCTGAAAGAGCATATATTTACCAAAACCCTATTATTAGGGTATATATTGAGCATAACCCCATAGTTGGTCAACTCTAAATACAGACAATAATTCTTGAGAACAGAGGCAGAGCCAACCAGGGAATGAATATCTGTTCTCCTCCTCAGGCTAACTGCACTATTACCACCTCCTTTGTCAGCACTGCTGTGGTCTAGCGTGGCTCTGTTCCTCTTAAGATCAACCCACAACTTCATGGCAGGTCCAATACAGACTTATTCCAGAGAAGAAGTGACAGTTTGTCCTCACTGCAGATGGTACACTGAAGATGGTGGGTGACACGGCAGAGATGTGGCTGCATTGTACAGGCCAGAGGGGGATGAGATTTCTTAGCTCCTAGCAGCTCTGGTCCTCCCCAGGGCCGTCCCTGAGTTTGGTCTCCATGTGTCCACTGGTAAAGTCTGCTGCTTTTAGACTCTTACCACGTGCTCCTGATTGAAAGCAACTAGTGGGAGCCCCAGTCCTGAGAGACTGTAGTCTCTGACTTGGCCCACGCATCACCCTGTCATGATGCCAGATGGACCCAGCACCTCTCCTGCCTCACGTATAGGAAAACTTGCCTACATTTTTATGGGCACTTGGCCTAAATTTCTTGTGCTGCCAGGGAAAGGAAATCTGGATGGTTCCACCTACACAAATTCACAACTTGGTTTATTTTCCTTTCAAGTCTCCTTCTGAGGCCAAGCCATTGGTGAGATGAATGGTCCATTTATTGCCCTGGATTAGGACATCACAGTCTGTCACTGCACAATAATTTTATGTGTGAATTTGGATGCTAAGTGAAGAACACTCAAAGTAGAGGGGGGGAGGGAAATGACACAATCAGCCACTGGGAATGAATGGTCTTGTTTGAAGACTGATTTAAAGGGTGATGGAGAAGTCACCCTTCCCATGAGCCAGCAGAAGCTACGCAGGTCGTAGGAGGAGAAACAAGAAGCCAATTCGCCCTTCCCAGGACTAGCACAAGAACTAGGAGACAAAAACACACCCTCCCCACCCTGCCCTGTGGGCAACTGAGGTACAAAAACAACTTACTGCTTGTGTTGTTTGATTGACTTTGCAGGCCTAGAGCTGGCGATTGGAACATCTATAGAGGGGATAACAATATGCAGTATAGCAACTGAGGGGGATCTCCTTCTGTCTTGTCTTTGAAATCCAATATTGTTCTCACTGTTTTGTTTTGTCCCATTTTATTGTTTTGTTTTATTCAATGCTCTGTTTTGAATGGTTTTATTCTGTTCTACTTCATTTGATTCTATTGTCTGATGGTATGGGCAGCAATTTTAAAGATAGCAAGAGGCATTATGGTACTCATTGTTGATTTTCTATTATCCTGTTTTGAAGTCCTGTGTCACTTATATTGTTTTGTTTTGATTGGCTTTATTCTGTTTTATTTTGTTTGGTTTCATTCTCTCTAAAATTAAATTTAAAAAATAAATAAATAAAGGGTGGGGATGGACCATGCTAGAATCTACCCTGAATATCAATGGGCAACGGCTGTGAGCAAGTAAACAATACTAGAATAAAATGTATGAAAGAAAACAACCAAAGTACAGTAAATAAAATGACATAACTTAGCCAAGGTTCACTTGGGATCTCTAGAGCCAAAGGGAAATTTGTAAATATAGGGAAGAGTCAGAGAAAAGGCTAAAGCTGTTGTCAAGTGAAATGGAACCATTGTTAGAAAAAAAAATGCATACAGGGTTGTGGGTGTAGCTCAGTAGTAGAGCAATGCTTATTGTGAGGATCTGGGTTCAATCCCCAGCAGTGCCCTCCCCATAAAAAACAAAAGAAAAAAATATAGTGGACTCACCTGCCCAGTTGTCATTCTAAGAGAACAAAAACTGTATCCAAATCTGCAAATACCTTAAGTGTGTGTTGGGGTGGGGGCAGCATTCTCGATCACTTACACAGAAATGTTAAGAGTCTAGTAGACCCAGTCCGTTGAACTCACCCTGATAGAGACACATTAGAGAGAGTTTCAAGGCCCTCTGAGGAAGGGTGGCTTTGTGGGGAGGGGGGTTGTAGCAGACAAAAATAGAGAGTCACTAAAAGTGGACTACAAAACTATCTGAGGAATTAAGGACCTTCCCTCTAGCCTGGGACAAAGGAGCTTACCAGCTCTGTACCCCACCTCCCTCTCATATGCCCCACTCTGCCACAAGGGAGCATCTTATTTTTAACTAAAACCAGTCAAGCAAGAGACCATTTTTTCTTGTCTTCATAGCTCATTAGCTGTGGTCACTATCAACCAATTCATTTGTGCCTTGTCAATCTCTAACTTTGCTGGAATTCATGCTATTTCTTCTGGAATTCATGCTATTTCCTCTCTGTTTCAATTGTTAGTAAACACAAACCAAATTTGTGGTTCACCTTTCCCAAAAGTTTTTCAGAACTTTACTTTCATTAAGTGCTTTTATGAACTTATCTCACATATGGCTCCAGTTTATGTCCTACTCCCTCTTCCCTGTCCCTCTTATCTATTCTTATTTTATGTAATGTCATATTCTGCATAGAGTTCAAAAATCACCTTAAATTGTGGGACACAAAGGCCTGGTATTAATGAATGGCCCTTCAGTGACTTCTAATAATTGTGGTCTATAAAATATTACTTCCCTTGTCATGTCAGCTTTGTAAAGAAGGACTTAAAACACACAAGATCAGCCATTACAAATAGTTAAACTGAAACTTGGAAGGAGGATTAAACATTTCTCACTCTAACTTCTGGTTCAAAGTTCTCAGTCAAAAAGGAAAATATTTTAGATTTCTAGTCAGGTAAGATCCTCCATTTTATTGCTTTGGGAACAAGGAAAGTATTTAGGAATTAATATAAAATGCTACCAAAACTTTTAGAGTATGTTATTTCAGACAGGTTCTGTCATTGCTAACATTTAAAGGTATATATTTTAAAGTTATAAAGCACAAAATGCTTTACATTTCCATAACTTACTTATCATATTTACACACATGTTTTGTTTCACGGGGGCATATATTTGGTTTACTTTTTCATGCATTTATTACATTTAAGGTTGCTTTATTATGAGGGAAATCGAAGATTTTGTTAATAAACGAATGACTGATACGTTAGGAGGCAAAGCTCTTCATTGGTTTCCCTCCTTGTCTCAATCCCCAGAAGTTTCAATAATTAGCAGCTCGCCCTCTGCTCTCCAGGGGTCTCATACGCGTACATACACACAAACGTGTGTGTCCATGGGAATCTGTAGAAGGTGATTACAAGAAAAAGCTTCCAGTTTTAAACAGGCCGAATGGGTACAATTCAGTTTATTTAGGCTTGTAGTGACTTTTTAAGGTTTTCAAGTTTTTTCACCCTTTTATTTAAAAGCTAAAGAGGGAAACAGACCGCGGTATGCCTGTCCCCCGGTTGATGTTGGGGTGCCATCATTTTATGCGCTCCAGTCCCACAGCCCTTACGGAATCCAGTGAGCTCACAATCAGTGGGTGTGAATTCGCCTTCTCATGGACAGCAGGAATGCAATGAGAACAAAGATGAGCGGACCTCACTGATCACATACCAGTGGCTGCAGCTTCCCTGGACAGTACTTAAAAGGCACTGATTTGAATCCAGGAGTTTGTGTTCATTACTGGTGCTAAACGTGTTACGTTTGTAAATGCCTATTGTGGCCACCAGAGGGCGAGGACCATCCAGTGTATTCAAAGCTATGGAATGTCTAGCGCGGCCGACACCTGCTTAGCTCCTAGTTTGAATGGGAGGCTGCTTACCCTGGCTTGCATCTTTAAAAATTCCATTGTAAGTTTAAGTGGCCATTATTGAATCTCTCTCCTAATTATGAAATTCAACAACGATATAGGTAAAGTGCTTTACACGATGCATTGTTAAATAAGCTGTTATGTTTGTTATAGTCTTTCATAGCCCACTTTAACATAATACTCACGCCTCACCGTGCTCTCTTCCTAACCTACACATCCTTTCTGAGGCCTTTCCGTTATAAAGGGTACCGTGCAGGTTAGCACACGGTTTCCAAAAGAGCTTCCGCCTAGAATAGCTTTACTCCGGTATACATGAGTGGTCCTAGCAGAGTTTACTCTTAAAAATATTCTCATTTTTTATTAAATATGTATTACAGTAGATGTTCTTCCCACATCCCCAATAAAATGCACTTTGTAGAATATACACATTGTGTGTACTATTTCATCAAAGGACTGATTTCTTGGGAAAAAATACATTTTTCTTAGTTACCACCATCACAAAGATAAGCTTTATGCGACCACTAGGCTTTTTGTCACTCTCAAATATTCAAGGATGTATGTCCATACCATGGTACTTCCTCTAGTAAATTGTCCACAAACTCAGCTAGTGGAGATTCTATCCAATTTCATTAAATTTAAACTACTTCTATATGATTTAAACATATGAATACAGACGGGTATCTTTTTATTGAAAGAGCAAGTAGACTTTCTATCATTTATTTACAAATATTGTATGATTTAAAAGTCAGAACCAAGTAAGCAGTGAGGGTGATACGCTTTCATACCACATGGTGGCGCCATTTCATCGTCTAGAGAAACACGTTCACACTCTGCGGGCCGTCATCACCCCTGAAAACCAGGCACACGTGAACGAGATGTCGTCCCTGTATTGCTCCAATCTGAAAGAGCTTAACATTTACAAGTAATTGCTATAACCTGTATATATAATAAAACAACGCCAAAATGCAAAAGTAAGGCGTGTGAAGAAGGGATTGCCGAAAAGTCTGTTGAGAAATTATACAGAAAGTCTCCATAATGGTAGCTTATGCCATTGCTTTCCATAGCAATGTGGTGCACGCTCTGTGCACAGGACATTTTCACATACACGTATTTTCATTACATGTTGTTCTCCCCATGATCCAGTGAAGCAGGCCAAGATGTTTTAAACCCTTTTTACAGCTAGGGAGGGTGAAACCTTCCCTGGTATCCCAGGCTTGCAAATGCCTCTGCAGCCCTCTGGTGCTATTCGCATCCCAATGCCTTACTGATGCTTGGGAGACAGTGCAAGTCCAGCAGGCACTTGACCTAAGCCACTGTGGCACTGTGGCTTTGAAATCTTCCACCTGCGCCACAGGCCCTACTGTTCCCCTTCATTCCCTCTGACCAGGGCAGAGGAGACCCAAAGTGCCGACCCCATCACCAAAGACCCCCCAGGAATCTGTCTTCCACCCCAGGAATGGAAGATGATTTATTATCTGCCCTTTCTGCTATGAGCTGAAATCTGCCCATTACATCTCGTCTGTCGTGATAGAGAAACTGCAGAAAATGAAACACCATCCACTCATTTCTTATTCATAGAGAAGGTGATGCATAATATGATTACATACATGATGGATTGGACCAGACAGGCAGTATGAAAGGCAAGCTGGAGAACATTAGCTGGGGAATGGGTTTTCAATGCTATTCAGTGTCTCTGTAGTCAACAGTGAGAGGGGAGGGGGGAGTCAGACAAATGCAAAGAGACACACAAATAACTTTCCTACCAAACTTTAAAATAAATTTCTCTCTCAGGAAAAGGCTCATTGTGCGTCTGCTTTATGCCAGGCATTTTGCCATGTGCTTAATATACCAATTCTCGTTAATTACCCCTGTTTTACAGATAAAGAAAAAGAGGTTTCAAGAAATGAATAAATTCGTACAACTGGCAGGCACTGAGCAGGACTTGAAGCTGGCCTCACCAGCTACCCAGACGGATATTGTCACGTGCATGAGCTCCCTGCCCCCCAGCAGTGTCCAGGACATCATTATGATGGTGGCCCGGAACTGCCTGGGTGACCACAGGCCACTCCGAGCAGGTGGCACCGGGAACTACACACAGACCCTGAATAGCACATAAAGCTCAAGCCTCAGTCCTTGAGCAGTTAACAGATCGCTGTGAGCCCTGGGCTGAGCCACTGTGCCCCAGGGCAGGAGGTGGAGCCAGGCTGCAATCAGAAAAGATTCTTAACGAAGCATTTTTTGCTAAATTAACTTAAAAAAATCATCAGGAGAGATACACCCTTCAGTCTCCTGTAACTTCCTGTGAAATCTGTTTGCATTCCAGATAATATTCATTTTCATATTTCATTTTGCATTTGTTAAAGACTAGCTGTGATCGAAGACTACTTTGAATGTTTAAATTTTAAAACATTTTATTACAGTAAAAGATACATTGCCATAATCACCCTCATAATACTCCCTCTCACTTTGAACTCACTTATCCCACTGGGTCTGCCACTTGCTGAAGCAGTTCTGAAGTCTTCTTCCCCATCTTTAGCCTTGCTGCCCTGACTGCTTCAATGTCTTGAATGGATTCAAAACACTTCCCTTTCAAGGTCATTCTGACTTTGGGAAGAGCCAGAAGTTGCCTGGTGACAGATCTACTGAATCAGATCAATGAGGACACATTATGATCATTTTTTGTTCTACAAGTCTACCTTTTCATTGTGTGGCACTCAGCAGTCACATTCACCATATTTCTGATCATATCTCTGTGAAGGCATTTACAAAAGAGGACTTGCAGGACTGCTTCACAAAGTGGCAGAAATGATGGGATAGGTGTACTTGAAATGAGGGTGAGTATTCTGAGAAGTTTTGGTGGCAATATATTTAACTGTAATAAATATTTTTAATTTAACAATTCATATATAATATACATGTTGAAATATATATTATATATATGGACCGTTTGTTGAATCATATAAGCTTTAGGCATCACGAAAGTGGAATCTGCCCCTGCCTGTGCCTGTTTCAGTTTTTATTTTGCCTCTTAACCCCCAAAACACTGAAAATTTTTCTCATAAATCTTGAATCTTTCATTGCTGGCAGAATGTCTGAAATATGGCTTTCCTGGAAAAGAAGATAAATAAAGGAAGAGAGGGAGAAACAGACAGAGTTTTAAATCGAGTTGGTCATTGGTTCTCTCCACAGAAGAAGCATTCATAGGATAAAAGCATGTCTTTAAAAAAGAGATGTCTTCTCCTCTCATGGTCACTCCTGAATACTTGATGGAAGAGGCCATCCACTAATAAGACAAAGGGTTCACATGGCCATGGATGGCGAATGGCTAAGGGTAAGATCTAGATGGTTTTCTTGCATTTTTTGACTTTTTATTAGCAGCAGCATCCAGTTACTTTAGCCAGCAGTAAACAGTTGTTACAATCTGGCCCTCATGCTGCTCCTCCATGGAGAGGGTTCAGAAGTTCTGAGAGTGGTGGGATAAGGTCAGTCAGTGAGCCCTCCCTAAGACACAGAGAGACAGGAGAAATAGGTTCAGATGTGCTCTTACACAGTGGCGTGACCATAGATAGGAGTGTACTGTATATCTGAAAACTGTTGGAAGAAATGATATCATTTGGTTTTTGCCATAAAGAAATGATAAATGCTTGAGGAGATAGACTGGTTACCTTGATTTGACCGCTATCACGATCATACATGTATTGAAACATCATATAGCACTTCATAAATATGTACAATTTTGTGTATCAAATTTTTTTAAAAGAAAAATTTCTAATTCAGCCAGAAGTTGTTGCACTTGCCTATAATCCCAGAAATCTGGGAGACTGATGGAGGAGAATCCCAAATTTAAGCCCAACCCAGGCAATTTAGCAAGACTTAGTCTCAAAATTAAAAAAAAAAAAAATAGACAGTCGATATAATCAAGGTGAAGGCCCTGGGCTCAACTTCTAGTGTCACACACCGAAAAAGGAAAAAAAGAGAGAGAGAGAAATCAAAAAACAAATCCAACCCAGCCCTGCAGCAGCTCCCCAGGCCCTGCGGCCCCTGGGTCTGCAGAGCTCTAAGTGACTCTGGATCTCTTGGGATCGCATCCTCTCCTGGGCCCTACGGTGAAAGTCCCCTGAGGAAGGGACACTAAGGGCCACGCTGAGGCTGAGGGGTCGTGCGTGCTGCCCTTGTGCACCCGTGAGGTGACTATCTTTTGTTAGGGTTCAGCCTCCTGTTACCCTGGGGTCTCAGAGTCAGAGCAAGTAAAGCAACGAGGTAAAAATGTTAACCAACCCTCAGAAACATAACCCAGAACTCCCGGGGTATTTCTGTCTTTTCAGTTTCTTTTCAGAAAGCATCAATGTGTGCCTGATGGCCTTAAAACGGGCTGCTGTTTAAGCCACCGCATGAGAGAAAAGTGAAGAGAAGGGGACTTTATTTCAATATGAGGCACATTAAGGTGAGTTGTAGAGTTTCTTCTGCACCTGGTGCATATTTGTGTAAAGGAGAAATTTTTAAAACTGTGCATTTGTCTTAGGAAGCCTATACATCTTAGAGAAACCCAGCTGCCTCTGATCCACAAGCCTTCTGCAAACTGACTGCCCGTATATCTGACTTTCTGATTTGTTGTCCTGTACTGATATGAACTGAGGTCAGACCTCCTTTAAAAGCTTAGAATTACAATAACAGCTTTAGTCTAGAATTAAACACGTTGGTTGTTTAAGTTAATTGCTAAAAAGAAATCCTAGCTCCTATACTCATAAATAAAATTTCATTTTCTGGAAAAATCTGTACAAAAAAAATAAGTAGCTAATAGGTCATGAATTCACTATTTAGGTTTTGGTGGTTTGTGATTTGAGATAGTTAAACGTATAAATAAGCCCACATGTAGAAAGTTAGTTGATAGTTTTTAAAATTTCCTCCCTGAAGATGAGATGGGAGCCACTTTCTTTGTCTCCATTTTCTTGGTTTCCATCTAAAAAAAAAAAAAAAAAGGCTGTCCTCAGAGGCTTTATAGGATTACTGATTACAGTGTCACCTATTGACAGAAAAGCCATTAGACCAGTCTCTAGTTATCTGAAATTTAAGTAGGCTCCTCAGAGCTCTTAAGATGACAAATACATGCATTTATAGCATTGTTCCCGTCCCACTGGGGTTAACTAAATGGTCCGCGCGTGGGAGAGAGGATGAGGTCCTGGGCAAAGCAGCCGCCCCGCTGCGAAGGAAGACACACAGACATCCCTGGAAGTTTCTAAAGTCCCGCCTAGAAACAGGCACAAGTCACTGGTAGTTTTTCAGCTGAGTCACGTCCAGTTCCCAGTCTCGCAGCTCTCTTTTCGGAGTTCGTAAAATGCTTCGGAAAGCGCCTTCTGCTACCGTGGAAGCGGCTCTGGGTTCCCTCTGCGGAGGCCCCGTGTCCCTGGGGAAGGGGCCAGGGCTCGCTGGGGGCGTGAAGGTCGACATGTGGCCTCGCTGGCAGACAGGGCCGGGAGAGCGTCTGGGCGCGGGAGAAACTCGACACTGGAGCCACCCAGGTTCACCAGCCACGCCCGTGTTCCGGGCAATCCCCTCCTTGCCTTCATTCTACAAGCGGTTTTGTTAGCGCTTTTTTCCGATGTGCTACGAAACAAAATGACCAGTAGGGGGCAATATGGTGCAAACTAAGAATTTGATCCCCAGTTAAAACTGGAGCCAAGGTAGGGTGCAGACACCTAAACTACAATGGAGTGATGGTAAAGGAGCGTGCTGCTGGGTGGGTCCCCACAGATCGCTCTTCCATAGCTATTTCTCCATATCAAAAATCAACTGAGAAAGCACCGTGGAAGCAAATCAACCTGCCCTTCTCCCCCACAAACCTTTAGTTTCTAAGAGAAGCAATTATTCGATAGGCTATCAGAACCCTTCAGCCTCACAGCAGGCTTAATTTCTAGATGCCTTCACTTCTCATAAGCCCAAAGTATAAAATCAAAATAGTGGATCGCAATCAATAGGTCTTGAGACTGGGAGGCAAATTAGCGCCTACCAGGGGCACTGGTCAAGGTCTGGAGATGCGTTTGATGTCCCAAGCCAGGGGTTGTGGGCTGCAGATGTCCAGTGAGAGCAGACCAGGGATGTGGCCGACACTGTAGAAGGAGCAGGAGAGCCCCACCCCACCGTAACAGCAAGGACTGAGTCTCACAACTGTACCGAGCTGCTGTGTGTTTTCACCAAAGAACAGTGTCATGTGCAGTTTTTAAGATGTTATGTCAATTAAAAATAAATTTAACTTTTAAAATAGTTTATTTCTAAATTTCTTTGCAGTATTGGGAATTGAGCCCAGGCCCTTGTCAATGATAGGAAAGTACTGTACCACTGAACTACATTCCCAGCCCATTTAAAAACTTTATTTTGATCTTTCTAATTTCTTAGGAGAGAAGGTCTCTCTCTGTCTGTCTCTGTCAGTCTTCCTGCTTCTGTCTCTCCCTCTCTTTTTCTCTCTGTCTCTGTCTCTCTGTCTCCCTCTGTCTCTCTGTCTCTGTCTCTGTCTCTGTCTCTCTCTCTCTCTCTCTGTCTCTCTCTCCCTTCTACCCACACAATATCTTTTGGAAAAACTAAATAAATCCCAGACTAGGACGCTCCTGTCTAATATGAAATACATTGCTCTGTGTCAGCTGCTGCTGCTTCTCCTTCACAGCCAGTGGCAATGTCCCTCACTTTTCATCACTGTGCCAGGGGCAGCTGAGCTCAGCCCTGTGCAATGTCCACTCCCAGCCCTTTGCAGCCAGGAGAGGCCATGTGACCGACAGAAGGTGAGAGGAAACCACGGGAGTCACCAGAGCACTGACCGGCCAGTGTACAGCCCGCCAGCCACTCTTCCTCTGTATAAGTGGCTCAGAAGCCACTTTTTGAGAAGGTTGGCATTATAGGACAGAGGGAGCCAGGATCTAAATCTCACTGTGTATCTTCAAGAAAAGGTGCCATGGCAAGTCATCTGACTACCATTATATCGTACAAGACTGAAAAAGAAACCTTTGCTGTATTAAGCACATACAGTTCCCAGGCTTATTTGTTAGTACAACGCAGCTTATCCCACTTTAAATAATCTAATAGTAACTTTAAATTTTCCAAGTCACAAACTGAGTAAATTTTTTCAAAAATTAAGTAATAGAGCGGGATGTAACAAAAATTATGAAAATAATACCCAAATGCCACTTAAAGTTGAGTGGTCTTAGAGGTGATTCTCCGAGAGAGTTGGAAGTCCTGCCACCTCTGCTCACTGTGCTCCCCAGAGAGCCCAGGACTAGGCTGTGGCGAAGCCCAGCCCCGGGCTGAAAACAGCCTGAAGTGCAAGAGTAGTTTCAGGGATCCCGTGTGAGCTGCTGCCTCCTTGGCAACCAACTGAATTAACTGACTCTAGAAAGTGAGAGCAGTGTGGTAATTAGAATCACTGAGAGGCTGGAGGAAAGATTTAAAATCATCTACTTTTTCGTGGGTGGCAGGACACCCTCTCATTATCTTTTCCTTCATGAAATTCAGCTTGCTTATGGTCTTGCCTCATGGATTGGATGCATGATTCAATATCATGTACCTCAAGGTCAGTTTTTTCTGTCCCACTTCTGATGTCCCCATGGGGATCGAAGTCCGTATTATTTGCTCATTACCATTAAACCAGACAGGGAGTAGACGCGCACATGATTTGCATCTGGGGGATGATTTAGTATTGATCAAAAGTAAAACTGTTTCAAAGCAAGAAGCGAGGCCTATGGAGTCATTTGCTTTTAAATAGTTTCTCTTCTCCAAAGAAAATGGGTAGAATTGATCTTGAGATTTAGATATCTCTGGGAGCCAGTGACAAAGCAGTAAAAACATAACACGTCATTAGGGAATCAGACTGCAGTGGAAGCTTAGCTGTTTGTCTTTGAACACGTGGCTCCACCTCTCTGTTGTCTGCGTTTTTCAACCCAAAATAAAAATATTAACAGGTCAGCCAGATCACTAATACTGTTGCAAAAGTAGATTATAAGTGTTGGGGCATAGAGCTAGATGTCCCCCTAAAGCCTCATTTACTCATAGAGGGGACCTTTGAAAGGGGATTGGATTACAGGGATTTATAGCTGAGTTGCTATTAGGAGGTGGGGCCTGGTGGGAAAAGGAGAATCCTAGTTTCTCCCCCACCCCACTCTCTCTCTGCTTCCTGCATGCCATGCCTTGAGCAGTTATTCTTCTTTCCTACCCCCACCCATGCTGTCCTGCTTTGGAGCCAGCCGAATGAAATTTATACAATCTGTGAGTCAAAATCAGCCTGTCCTCATTTAAGTTACTGGTGTTGGCATTGTGTCTCATGGATTAGGAAAGTAACTAAGACAATAGATACGTCAGTGCCCTTCCAATTGTATTAGCAGCACCTAACATGAGTTCTTACCCTACAATGAACCCTGCTGAACATTCTGCAAGCAGGACCCCTGCAAGCCTCAGAATGGACATTTGCAGAACCTCTTATGTTATTATCCCCTTTGACAAGTGAGAAAAACTAAGACTTAGTTGGAAAGGGTCAGTCACTTCCTAAAAGTCACTGGGTTACTGTGGCAGGTGGTATAGTCAGAGCTCAAAGCCAAGTGCGTGTGGTGGCCATGGAGCCTTCTCCACCCCATACCCCTGCCGTCAAAAAAGAGACCAGTGCTAGAAAAGAGGAGGGTGAGTCTTGTTATGGGCTGTTGGAGGGGCTCCTCCCTGCTGTCACATGCCCCCTCTTTTAATGGATGTCAGGCCACATGGGGTTAATTCGAATCTGAATGTGAACCTGGCAGCTGGAGAAGAGGCAGCCACAGCCTGAGTGCTTCATGCTGCTTAGCAACGGGGGAAAACAAGCAGTGCTTGAGAAGGAAAGGAAACGATCTTCAGGGGTGGGCAGGGGTGACTCCAGGGAGAGGGGGGATCCCTAGCAGTTTGGAGTGGTGATGAGCTCCTGGCTCCCCAGCACTGGCCTTGGAAGCAGCCAGGAGGATCCTGTAGGGAGGACATACCCACCCATGGCCAAGTGCTTTTTCAGGCAAAAACGGCTCTGCCAGGCATTTTGGCATTCAAGTCTGATGGCTATTTGGTGGCCTCTCCCTGGCCCTGTGAGTGAGGTAGGTGATACTGGGACTTGAAAAGCTTGAGTTAATCTGAATGCCTTCCCTTTATTGTTACCTGCCATTTTGTTTATGAGATGCCAGGAGCAAAAGGAAGATTACAAATGGAATACCTCATCTCATGAACCCATCTTTAACCTTGGCCTTCGGGCCGCTGTAGATGGGGCACACAGGCCCCAGTCTCCCCTGGACTGGCAGATGGTCTTGGGAGGAAACCAATTCTCCAAAGCAGTGATAAGTGAGATGCTTCAAGAAGGCGATTTCAGATTCACAAGCAACCCAGGAAGAAAGCATGAGGCATTTCAGGCTTCCAGCGAAAATCTGTGAGATGAAATGCATACATACATCCTTCTTAGCGTGATGTTATTTCTGTTCTATTATATAATTACAGAGGTACAAAGACGTTGTCTCACAAACACCTCTGTGAAAACTTTACTACATTCCCAGTGAATTATTGGTAGCTTTGTTGAGGATGCTAAGGACATTGTGGGTAGGGATATAAATAAATATATGTATGGATATAGACACAATTAAATATATGTTTGGGTCTATGTACACACACTATATATAATATTCTGTACCCATGAGGCATTTTGAAGTACAGTGAAATGAAATGATTTCTAAGATACGCTTTAAAATAATTAAACAAAGAATAAAAAGCAGCATTGCAAACCACTGATAATTGCTAAGTCGTAAAAGTGGATGATAAATGCTATGGTTCATATCTAGACATCCTCCTAAGGCCTAATTTCATCATAGGAAGGACCTTCAGAAGGTGGTTGGATTATAAGGGTCTGTAGCAGAATTGCTGTTAGAAGGCCACTGAGTTGGAAGAGGAGGGTCACTCACTTGGGCCTGACCTGGAAGTTTATAAGCCCTTCCTGGCTCTTCTAATGATTCTCTCTGTTTCCTGCATGTCATGCCTTGACCAGCTACTTCTTTATGAACCTATGAAGCATGTTTTGTTCCTGTTACTGGACTATTACTGCTCCTTTTAAGTGTTTGCATTTTTTTTTTATGAAAAAGACAGTAGCTTGGAATTTGCCCAAAATGTATTCTTTTTTTTTTTTTTTGCGGCACCGGGGATCAAACTCACAGCTTCACGCCTGCCAGACAGGCACTTACGCCACTGAGCCAAACTCCCGGCCCTAGTTTTTTGAGGCAGGGTCACACTATGTAGCTCAGGCCGGCCTTGCGCTAACATTGTAGCCTAAGCGGACCTCGAACTCACAACGCTCCTCCTACCTCAGCCTCCTGAGTGCTGGGATTAAAGGCGTGCGCTACCATGCCCGGCTCCAAAATGTATTCTTTTTGTCTGAATAATTTCAAAACCTCATCAAAATTTTTAGACCTAAAACCTATGTTACAGTTAATCAGATGACCCTGTGGTTCATATAAGGAATTCAGAGCTTGGCAAATTGAGGAAAGGTTTGTTTTGGGACAGGTTAGGCACCAGGAAGCTGGAGTCCTTAGGAATGCAGAAGGTACACTGTCAGTGTCCAGGAAGTTGGTGAAAATCTTCTTCAAAGAGTTCTTCAATGGAAATAACAAGCAAAGCCCCATGGATCAGAGACTGGACTATGTGAGCGTTAGTTGGTTCCCTGTCACCAGCAGGTCGTATGTATTCACCTGTGGAGACACTATGCAGCTCATCATGGATGGAGTGTGGCTGGGGCACAGGACTTTCCAGGGATGTGGCAGAGAATAAAGTTAGAGAAGTCAGTTGAGCTCAGATCCAGTGAACAAGTGGTTATTGAGCTCCTACAATATGCCAGACATTGTGCTAGGGACGGGGATACAGCAGCAAGAAAAAACAGAGAAAAGTCTCTGCCTTTGCAGATGTGTCACTGGCACAGGGTGCGAGAGGGTGAGGGTGAAGAGTAGACAATAAAAGAAATGACTGAAGGGTAGCATACATTATACAATGCGTGCTAGGGCAAAATACATTATACCTTTCGATTTGAACATTTGAAACACATTCTGAAGGAGGCAAGGGAACAAGTCTTGCTAGTAGATGAGAGGAAGACATTTCAGAAAAAGTAGTAGGGACCTTAAGTACTCTCCTAATCCATTTGTGCTGCTGTAAAGAATACCTGAGACTAATTTGTAAGTAACAGAAATGTATTCCTCACTGTTCTAGAGGCTGGAAGTCTAAGACCAAGCCCTTGGCAGGCTCAGTGTCTGGTGAGGGACTGGTCTCTGCTTGCAAGATGGCAGCTTGAAGGCTGCAGCCTCACATGACAGTAGCAGGAAGGGTTTAGGTACTCCTGTGGTCTCCTTTATAAAGTCATCATTCCCATTCCTGAAAACACCGCCTCAATAATTGAATCACTTCCTGAAGGCCCCAGCCCTTAGCCCTACCATGTTGGTGATTAAATTTCAGGGAACGAATTTGGGCAGCACTTTGAGATCAGAGCAAATACGAAGGGAAAAATGTTATCCTCACAACTCACGATAATGGATTTTAATCCAAGGATCTGAACAATCAAAGTTGAGCTTTTATTTTTATTATTAGTAGTAGTTCGTGTGTGTGTGTGTGGCACTGGGGATCAAACTCACAACCTTACGCCTGCCAGGCAGGCGCTTAAGCCACTGAGCCAAACTCCTGGCCCTAGTTTTTTGAGACAGGGTCGCACTATGTAGCTCAGGCCAGCATGTGCCACCACAGCCAGCTCAAAGTTGAGCTTTTAAAGGAATTTTTTCATTGCTCATTGAAGGAGGTAGAAGACTGAGTGGGAAACAATAGTAGAATTTCTAAAAAAGAGATGCTGCATGTGTCTTAATTAGGAGTGGGTGGGATTTGAGAACCAGGGAGCATGCAAGAGAACTCCGAGTGGGAAGCTGCAGCTGGTGAGGCTGGGTAGGGAGCAAGGACAGCGAAACAATGACTGGGCTGGCTGTGGGGAGAGGTCCCAGCTGCCAGCTTCTGACTGTGCCCCGCCTTTGTCTCTTGGGTCCTACCAGAACAAGAGGGCAATCCTGCCCCCTGCCCCCAGCACTCACCTTTGCGCATGAAGCATTGCAGCTCATACTTAGGGCCAGCATCCGTCCCCGTGTGCCCCGTATACCATTCCGCGGGGAAGGGCAGACCTCACACCCCTGCTGACAACCTTTTTCAAATGGAACAGCCCATCCTAATAGGCACACAGCAATGAACAGTTCAGAGTGGAACATGCCATTTTGCTCATTAATTAACCCCAGAGCCATGCTTGGTTTCTGAGGGCGCGATGGCTGTACAACCATTTGTTTCTGCTCTGCTCCATTAGGCTAATTTGTTTTTAGATATAAATTAAAGCTGCTGTCCCAAACCCACGGTGCTGCCTTTGCGCAGACACACCCCATTCATGTTTAATGAATTGGCAGGTTGAGCAGATGCAGATCATATTTCTTTGGTAATACTTAAACTAAAAAGAAAAATTGCCCACCAGTGCACATAATGATGTGGTTCGACGTAGAGTGGTACATGAAAAAGCCAGGTGCCTGGGTCAGGTCAAATGTCTAAGTGCTGCTTGATGTGGCCTTTGCCGTCACTTTTCACATCAAAAGCACTTGGCCACTGGGAAGACCCAACAGGAATCCTGCTGGGCCCTGGGCCATATCTAGCGGCCATCCAGAGACTGTTGGGTCAGGAGAGCAATCAGGGGTGGTAAAGGTAGAACAAGCCTCCTTCACTGCTGTAGTTGTGCTCAGTGGCACCAAGTCCTTCTCCCAGTGCTCTTCCACTCATCGGTCAGAGCACCACAACCTCCACTGCATTAAGTGGCCTCATTGACTCAGCGGCTCTGGGCCAGGGGTTAGCAGCACTGGCTGCGTAAGTTTTGGAACTCATTGCCAAATAAAAATGTGGGACTCTGTTCAAAAGTTGGGGGAAGTACAGCTAAGGAACTAACGTAAAGTTTTTGCCACCTTCTCCAGTCTACAACTTGATTTGTTATGTGATTTTCATTACTTAATGTCATGCAAAGTAAATAAAACTTAGAATTTTAAATTATTAGCATGATTTTTCATGGTCATCTTTGTATTACACAATGCCAATTTTAAAGACAAATGTAAGAAGCCGGGTATGGTGGCGCACGCCTTTAATCCCAGCACTCAGGAGACTAAGGCAGGAGGATCATTGTGAGTTCAAGCCAGCCTGGGCTATAAAGTGAGTTCAAGGCCACCCTGAACTGCATAGTGAGACCCTGTCTCAAAAAATAGGGCTGGAGATTTAGCTCAGTGATGTAAGTCCCTGCCTGGTAGGTGCGAGGTTGTGAGTTTGATCCCCAGTATGGAAAAAAAAAAAAAAAAGACAAATGTAAGAGCATTTAACTCATACATGAAATCACACAAATTATTATGTGATTTGTATTTTCTGGCTTGTGCATGCATACGAATCTCATTCTTACCAGAAAAATAGAGATGAGCACATTCTACCCCAGTTTCTGTCTCCAGTTTGCAGATAAGAAAGCATGGACTAGTGGGAAAGGACTCGGGCTGTCCTCGATTTTCCTATGCCGTTGAGCCATCATTTCCAGGATAAGTGGTTGCCTACTGCATGGACCTTACAGATACAAATAGGATATGATTGGGGTGCTTGGCTTGTTGTGTTTACAGAATGCTTTTGCTGTCTTTCTGAACTCTAAGCAAGTTCTGGTTGGAAGAGAGCATGACCTTTGAGACCATCAGTTCCCTGCCTACTCAGTTACAGACTTGACACCCTTACCTTGTCATTGTATTGAGTCTTTCTCTACACCTACAAATTGTATCCACTGGCCTGGAATGAAGTCGCAGGGATCAGTAGACATGCACGGTGTGCTCACCTCCTCTGCACATATCTCTGCTGCATTATCCTAGAGAACTTCACCTACAAAACACAGGTCAAAGAAAACAATTAGAAGTTCAAGACAGCACCAGCCCAGCATTAAAACAAGCACTCTGCTGAGCATGATCTTTGGTGACCACATAGTTCACACATTCATGAAACCGGCCTGCTTATTTGAACCATTTCTGGGGCTTTTTCAAAATCCACCTGGCCAAACAGAAGCTGGGGAGGTTCTGATTCAATCAGTGAGAGTGAAGCCTCTGTGTGTGTGTGTAAGAAACAATTTAAAGACTCACAAAATATTAAACAAATCTTGAGTGCACAGTTTGATGAATATTCACAAAGCAGCCACCCATGTTACCATCATCCAGACCAAGACATAGAATAGGCCAACAACCCCATAGCAGAGGCTTAATGCTTAGGCCGATGCTCTCAGGAGATGATAGAACCATTAAGAAGGGGAGCCTAGGGGCCAGGAGTTTAGCTCAGTGGCTTAAGCACCTGCCTGGCAGGCACGAGGTTCTGAGTTCAATCCCTGGGATCAAAAAAAGAAGGGGAGCCTAGTAGGAAGTCTTTAGGTCCCTAAGGGTCACCCTGCACAGGGGTTTGTGGGATCCAGCCTCCTCCTCTTTTTTTATTTCCTGCGTGAGGTGATGGCTATACACCTGACACGATGAACAACTAACTTCTCCCAAAGACACAGGGCTAAGTAATCATGAGCTAGAATTTGCAAAACTGTGAAAAAGTAATCCTTTTCTCAGGTATTTGTTATAATGATTAAAAAGTGTCTAACATAACTGCTAAACTTATCCTGAGTTCAAGCATTATAGACTAGCTTTGCTTGTCTTTAATTTTTATAGATGTGGAAACATACTGTGTGTACACTTCTTTGCATGGTATCATTTCTAAAACATTGTGCTTGTTCTATGCATCAACATTTTTACACATACGAAATAGTTTCTTCCTCCTTATTGCTGTATAGTATTCCATTGCATAAGTATTCCACAAGTAATCTATCAAGTCTATTATCAATGGGTTGTTTCTAGGTTTTGCTTCCATTAAAGGGCACTGCCGTATATATTTGTGTATGTGCCATTTGCTACTCATACATATAGGAGTACAACTGCTATGCTGTTGGTCATACATGTGTTTAGCTTTAGTACAGAACATATATACAGAACATACATACTGCCAAAAGGGTCTCCAGTACATGCACTGAGGTTCCTTGCTTTGGATTCTGGGTAGAATAATATGTAGGTAAATTTTGGTAAAATCTGAATAAAGTCTGGAGTTCAGTCAACATTAATTGGTCGGTATTAGTTTCTTAGTTTTGACAAATGTATGTGGTTTGTGAGATGTTAGGTTTAGGGGGAAACTAGGCAAGAGGTTGTGTTGACAGGTTTGAAGGTGCGAGTCTCCTTCTGGAAGTAGTTTCTAGCTTCTTTTTGTCCTGAGCAAAGAATTGGTCAAGATAAACACAAACCATAGCAAATTTTATTAAAGGTAGGAAAAGAAATGCACCCTACAGTGTGACTATAGGCCATCTATGCAGGAGAGAACACAGCGGCAAAAACCCACTGGGGACTGTCGTGTATGTATCATTCACTCTGCAGGCTGATGACAGGTCTAGGTTACCTTATCAAAAACCTGCTGGAGTGTTCACAAGAAGTCCACATGCAGGGCTTTGGGAACTGTTCTGCACATGCGTACCAGGATCTTGTCAGGCCTCCTTTACCAACCAGTTCGAGCCATGCCCTACCTTCTTGTCTTATTACTACATGAGAACTCTGTCTCATTCCTGCAACTTACATGTAAATCCAAAATTATTCTGAAGCTTTTTATTGAAAGAAAAAACTTTCTTAGGACACAGCTTGCTAAGCATTACCGGATTAAGAAAAGCATTTAAGGAATTAAAGTAGCATTTACTTAATTTGCCTTCTAAGATTCACCTGGAATGAATTCCTGTACTCATTTCCAGAAGATTGTGATTCATCAGATCTGCAATGAGACTCAGGATGAGATTTTTAAAAAGCATTCACCTAAAAAAAAAAATAGAAAGAAAGAAAGAAAAGAAAACAAAAGCATTCACCTGACCTCTGATTAGGGAAGTCTGAGAAATACCATATCACAGCACAGTGGAACTCGTATGGTTTTAAGAGTCAGGTAAACTTGGATCCACATTCCAGCTCAGTTACCTACTAGTCTTGTGACTTTTCAGGCAGGTCACTTAACATCTTAGACAATTAGCAATGTATTCAAATTATAGGATCCTCAAGATGTTTAAATGAGGTACACACAAAACACTGAGCACAGGGTTTGTGTTATACATCGGGACGTAAGGCAAACACCTTACATTCTGATGTTTCCTTTTTTAGAAGGAAAAGACAAAGTTGATAAATTGTGCCCATAGTGCTAAAACAAGTTGCACCAACCTCCATGCACATTTTCCATAAGATACTGAACACCAAAATAGTAAGGAATACCATCTCCTCTTTATCCTTCATTTAGAGATTTTCTCCTTTATTCTTCTCTTGACAGTGAGAGAACTCCGCCCTTCATTGTGCAAATGAGGACAGAGTCAGACTAGACATTTCCACAGGGTTCTGCCAGAGGGAACATCACTGATTGCCTGTACAGATGCCCCACACTTGGCTGTGACATGCGAGCAAAGCCCTTCTGTGTGTCCCCAGTTCCCAGCCAGCCACTCAGCACGGCCTCCAGGACAGCTGGCAGGTCCGATGAAATTCTCCTTGGCAAAGGGCAGGAAGCAGTGTGGGCAAAGTATGAATACTGCCGAGCATTGTATTTCATGGGAAGTAAAGGGACAATAAAATCCTCTGTCTGCTTTTGTATCTGCATGGCCTGAATCTTCCATCTCATTGTAATGAGAAGAGTCCTCCCTAATTTGGCAAGTCCTAAGATAATGTGCTTCAAATTGCCAGCTCTCTTGCCTCTGAAGACATAATACATTACATTTTCATCATCTGTGAACATCTTAGGACATTTTTTCAAGCCCCTGAGACAACAGTCATGGAAAAGGCATTGGCTGAATGCTGAATTTGATGAGAGGTGCTGAAGGATGGAGGCCTCTCGAGATGCAGTTGGAGGGGCTTACAGCAAGGGCACAAGCCAGAACTGGGGAAGGTCAAGGGAAAACGATGGATCATCAGTTAGAAAAGAGGTCAGCCCTTCCCCAGTAAGGCCACTACCACTGCCAGGTCTACGCTCACTAGCTAGTATCTAGGCCTACCGTATTCAAACTATCACGGTACACCTGGGAATGGTGGTACATGCCTGTAATCCCAGGACTCTGGGAGGCTGAAGCAGGAGGATCACAAGTTTGAGCCCAGCCTGGGCAACATAACAAGAGTCTATATCAAAAAAAGAAAAAAAAAAAAGACAGAAAAATGAAAAAGGACTGGGACAAAATTCAATGCAAAGGCCCTGCATTCAATCTCAGTGCTGCAAAACATACTTATACACATACATACTTGCATACATAAATAAATAAATACCACAGTACAACCATTCATGGTCCTACTTTCAAATGCCATCCAAGCCCAAGAAAATACTGTTAGATAATAACATCTTAGGGCTCTTTTGCTAATTAAAAAAGAAAAGAAACTAGAAAACAAGCTCTTAAAACTAATCAAAGGGAGCTGGGCATTTAGTTCCAGCACTTGGGAGGCTGAGGCAGGAAGATCATTGCCAGTTTGAGACTAGCCTAGGCTACAAAGTGAGCTTGAGACCAGCCTGAACTTCATAGCAAGACCCTGTCTCAAAATGACAAAAAAAAAAAAAAAAAAAAAAGACCAATCAAAGCAAAAATAGAGAATTTTTTGGAAAAAAGTAAAGATACTTAATAAAGCACAAAGAACAGCCAGATTTCAGAGGGATCTAGAAGCAGGAAATACACAGTCATCCAGAACCCAAGCAGTGACTGGCCCATCTCTATGAAGCTGAACATTCTTGGTCTCTGCTTCTCTTAACATCTGACTCATTGCCAAACTGCCCTCTCCCTGTCTCACACTCTGTTCAGATAGTTGAAAGTGATGGCTCCAAATTCCAGGCCTCTACCACTGCCAAGCTCTAATACCAGCAAAACAACTGGCTGATGTTCTGACTGCTGGGAGATTCTCTTGTGTCCATTTTGAGTCAGGAGTTGGGGTCATGAAGTCAACATGATCTAGCCCTTAAGTCCTTCATGTGGTGATGGAGAAGGGGAGTATTATCAGTGACAAAGCATTTTAACTTTAAAATTATCTGGGGATGGATCATAGAGTCTGCAGCTAGACTGCCTTAAAGTCCTTTCTCCCTTCACACACTTGGTATTCATTCTGGAGAAGAAATGTCAACAAATTCTTCTAGGTCTTAGCCTGGTATGGAGGAGAGCAGAGACACCTTTGCCCCACAAGCATCTTTCTAGTGCACCACTCACAGGCAGAAGGCACATGCAGAAGAGCCCCTTAACTGCCACACAAAGGAAGAAAGACAGTTTGGAAATGTTAGGAATGAAAAGGAATCTGATAACAGGAAAGCTGGTTCCAATTAACCAGACAATGCAAGCCTTCACGTTTCTGATGGATGTTGGTAGGTTAAGTACTAGCTGGACCTTCTGAGGTTACACCTCCCATTCAAACTCCAGCTCTGGATGGCAACCTGAAACCCAAGGCCATGGGCTCCAAGCATCTGTGAATCCCGTGGATTAGTGCGGTGGCCTTGGGGGGCCCTTCAAGGCAGCTGCTTCCTCCCTGGGTACCATTACCCAGAAGCCAGGTATGCTCTGGGGACACAACAATACCAAGTAATTAACAGAAAATGTTCTTGGCTGTGTCTCAGGCATATTCTTTTATAAGAAGAACAAAGGGTTAGTTGATGAACTAATTTTTGGTGGAGAACACTGTAGCATCTATAATTAAATGACTGCTTAGGATTTTTGTTTGTTTGTTTTTCAATTTCCTCATTATAATTTCAGTTTAGATAATAACTCCAGACCTCATGTTTCCTAATTTATTATTGCTTACTATGATCCTCTGGGACCTAGTAATTGAATTTTACTGGCATCATTATCATATCCACCAACAAGCTCATCTTCCTGAACTAAATCAGTCAAAGCCTGGTCGCTGGCCCGCATTGCTCCACAGGAGAGGTGCCCAGACTGGAAGCCCATCCCAGCAAAGAAACCATTGTGTTTCTCTGGCCAGCGACACTGGCAATCTGTCACTTGGCCAGGTATAAATGAGGCTGACCCTAGTCAGGGTTAACCATGGGCAAAAAGAGTAGATGTACCGGGGCTCTTGAAGAAAAGAGAAGAAAAATAGGAGTTTCCCAAGGGATTGTCCCTCAAAAGACCAGACTATAATTCCATTGCTGGCAAAAATAGATGACCTTCTGGGCTACAAAAGTCTTCATACTTGGTTGACAACCAGGAAATTCCATGATGAGATGTTGAAATTCCATCTAAAAAATGCATATGGACAGGCTACATCCTCTCTTCTTACACCCAAAACAGGAAAATAAAAATCCTAAGTTTATGTGCATTTTAGAATGATATAAACACAAAGATATCATCTAAACCCAATGTCCTCATTTTACTCAGGAGACCAAAATGAATTAATATCTCAGTGTGATATTAAAGATTAAAAGAAAAACAATCTACATTCCTCTAAGATTAACTCCAAATACGGAGTGCATAGGATTTGCCTCCTGTGAGGCCTGAAGAAGTCTTTGAAGTATGAGCTGTGATTACTTCACCTAGAAAGGGAGAATGCAAATTGAGTATCCTTGAAGTACTTGGGATTAGAAGTATTCTGTATTT
The DNA here is from genome assembly GCA_004363535.1 of Dasyprocta punctata. NCBI lineage: Eukaryota > Metazoa > Chordata > Mammalia > Rodentia > Dasyproctidae > Dasyprocta > Dasyprocta punctata. The sequence goes on from RJWM01006407.1 coordinate 58,590, forward strand.
TAGATTTCTTTTTTCATATTTTGGAACGCTGTTGTATGTATAATGAGACATCTGGCTAGGACCCGGGTCTAAACACAAAATTCATTTATGTTTCATACACATCTCATGCACAGAGCCTGAAGGTCATCTTATAGGATATTTTCCATGTTCCTGGCCCCAACCTGTCACGTGAGGTCACGTCAGGACTTTCCTACTGGTTTTGTCATGTTGGTGCTCAAGATATTTTGGATGTTAGATTTTTACGTTAGCGATGATCAACCTATAATTTTATTACTGGCTTCTGTGAGATCTGAGATAACATGTACAAGTACCTAACAAACACCACCAACCAACATTCTACCTCAGCATTCATGCAGGGAATAGAAAACGTGTTTTGAAAACACTGTACTGTTAGAAAGTGAAGTAGCTGAAAGGACAGGACTCTTCAGGGGACTGCTCCTTTCTGATTAGTCCCCACCATGTTGGGGAACTCAGGAAAGAAGGAAAGCCCCTGGGGTGAATACTCCCATATTTCTGAAGGCATAAGGTCAAGGGCTTTGAGTGATTTTGCCTGGGCAGCTGAAATTTACGTACTATAGGGAGTCTGCAAAACTTTTTGAGGCTTAAATCCTCTTTGAATCCCAAATCATATTTCAACTGAGATGCTGTCGGTCTTCAGAAGGATGACTATATTGACGGACAAGGAGAGAGCCTTCCATTACATCAGATAGGCTTTACTCTTCCACACCCCAGCTCTTCACCAGAAAACATCAACTGCTCCACCATTTCCTCTGTTGTTATGCCTCTCCCTGTTAAATTAATAGCCAAGAAAATGTTCTCAACTGAATCAACCATGCAAGGATTGAATGCTGTGTTGACTTGAGTTATGTCCAACCTCTCAATTCATTAAACTTCTAACCCTCCAGTACCTCACTCTGTGAACTTATGTGTAAATAGGATTGCTGCAAATGTAATTACTTACCATGGGGTCAGAAATATGGGAGTATTCACCCCAGGGGCTTTCCTTCTTTCCTGAGTTCCCCAACATGGTGGGGACTAATCAGAAAGGAGCAGTCCCCTGAAGAGTCCTGTCCTTTCAGCTACTTCACTTCCTAACAGTACTAGAGTAGGGTGGTCCCCAGTCCAATGTAACTGGTTACTTTTTAAAAGCAGGAAATTTTGACACAGACACACACACAGGAAGGACACATTGTGAAGATGAAAGTGGAGATCAGGGTGATGTGTTTATAAGCCAAGGACTTCTAACGTCTGTGAGCAAACCACAGGAAGGCAGGGAAGAGGAAGAGACAATGAGAAAGATTTGCAAAGCCTCAGAATGAACGCACTCTGCCACACTTAGATCTTGGACTCTCAGCCCCCAAAGCTGCGAGACAGAACATGTCTGCTATATGAGCCGACCTGCTTATGGTTCTTTGTTATGACAGCCCTAGCAGCCTCATTCAAATGGCAACCACTTCTTCAGTGGCTCCTGCCCATGTGCTAGGATCATGCACACCAAGCGCTGTCCCTACTCCGGCTTCTGAGCCATTCTGCTCCACTATCACCAAAGCAGCTCAGTGATCTGTGGACTCAAGTCCCAGTGTTGGCCTGTGAACTCCAGGCCAGAAAGCAGTCGGCACCATACAGGGCAGAGAAGGGGGAGACAGCACCACTATTATCCCTGCTCACAGCCCTGACCTCTGGCCTCCCATAATCAGACAGCAGAGTCTGAGAGATGATAACACAGATTGTCCATATTTTGAAGCCTTGCTCCACTCCCTTATAAGGAAAAACTATGCCCCTCGAAGTCTTGCAGACTGGAGTGTCTATTACGAATCTGAGCCTTCAGATCGGAGCCAATGTCATTTTCTCTCTGCAGTAAAAATAGAAGAAAATTAAAAGAGGAAAGAAAATATAAGACACCAAACATTCTCTCTGTCCCTCTGTGTCTCTCTCTTGTCTTCCTGTTTCCTTCTCAGTATTTATTGCTCTGTTCTTCCCCCATCCACCCACACATATACACACAACACACACCTATACAGACGAGCTCTTTTCTGCTAAAATAGAGCTTCCTTTCTCGCTGTGTATTCACAAGAATAGAGATATTGCTTTCTGTCCCCTGTGGTAATGATGATAAATATGTCAAGGTCACCAGCCTCATCAGGCATTGAGACCGCTCACTCTGTCAGCTACTGATAATCACTTACCTGGTGAGACTAGTTGCCTATACTTCAATTCATGCCCGCAGTGTGACTGAAATGCCCCTTATCTCACAAAAACACTTCTTTCTGGCACACGAAGAAATTCATAAATTATTGGCAGGACTTGAATTTTTTTAAAAGTCTCAGACATTTTGTGGGGGAAGAAGTAACTAAAGAATGAGAGCTAGGTGGTGTATGTATATATCTTATTCTATTTCCTAGGAAGCAAAAAATTCAGTAGGTTTAAATGATCAACAAAAAATTTCTCCTAGCATAATTTCCTTCCTAACGGAACTAAGGCTTAATAAAATTTATTTTTTTATTTTTTTTTGCAGCACCAGGGATTGAACTCACAACCTCACGCCTGCCAAGGCAGGCACTTAAGGCACTGAGCCAAACTCCTGGCCCTAGTTTTTTGAGGCAGGGTCGCACTATGTAGCTCAGGCCGGCCTTACTCTCGCGTTGTAGCCCAAGCCGGCCTCGAACTCACAACGCTCCGCCTACCTCAGCCTCCCGAGTGCTGGGATTAAAGGCGTGCGCCACCACGCCTGGCTAAAATTTATTTTTAATTCTACAAGCATTTATTTAGACTCTGCTATGTGAAAAATACCAGGGTAGGTGATGAGAGTACTAATATAAATAAGACATAGTAATCTTAGATTTATTCTAAACAATCTGAATTCTACAAATGGTACACAAATGGAAGGATGCGTATTGGTTTCCAAAGGCTCACTTTTTGAGAACTTTGTAAGTTCACTAACAATAGAAAAGGTAGAATTGAGCTTATACCCTTTGTCGAATGTACCATCTTCCACTTGTCAACTGTGACTATGTAAATGTATATATGAGTGGAATTACAGTTATTAAATCACTTTCCCCAACACATGAATGTGAATCACTCACGGGAACTGGATCTGGCGTGTGTGTGTCAGTGGAAAAAGACTGAACTGCTGCTTTGCAACTCTTGACAATAGGCAGGGACTAAGGAACCCTGGGCTAGCCAGGCACTGTGCACTGTGAAAACACAAAGAAAAATTCAAGAGAAAAGTCTTGAGCTCACAGACCAAGGGAAAGAACTAACATTTCACTGTATAACAATACGAAAATTAAATATTTAACACTGGATATTACTCTTCAGGTATAACACAAATTAAGAAAATAAGCAGAAAATAAAGGTCAAACTAGTTTGAACTAAAGCATTATTTTTAAAGTACTGAATTGGGGGAAATTTTTCATGGTGAATTGCAAAACAAGCCCTGAGTGTGTTATCAGTCATCACATATACACATGAGGTGGCAAGCGTCAGGATTGATGGCAAAGACTCTGGAGTGCCTGGTTTCAAATCCAACTCCAGCATCTCCACAGGACTCAGGGACACTGGTCAAGATACAAAACTGTCCTGTGCCTCAGAGTAATCTCTATATTGAGACAATAACAGTGCCTACCTCAGAGCCCATGCAGTGTGAAGACTGAGTGGGTAGCACAGGGGAAGCTCTTAAAATAGTATCTGACACAAAACATATGCTTGTAAAAGTCTATTAAGTAAAAACAATACCTTACACCTCAGTTGTGCTTGATTCGTCTTACATAAGCAAGGTAGTACTTGTATAAAACCAAGGTTAAAAATCTCAAATAGAGATTCTCTCTTCTATAAAATGTGCCATGTTGTCAGTTAATGATACTTTTGAGGTAGGCAATATTAAAATTAAGTATCTTTGTTTTCATTATGATGTTGGCCTATCTTATGTTGTCTAAAATTTTGAGATTTGGTGGCATATAAATATTAGGTGTTTTCACAATCCTTGCTTTGTGAATTATTCTATGGACTCCCTTCTAAAACCAATTTTGGTTTCAAGTTGACAATCTGTTTAAAATGTAATATATGCAATAGAAGTTCATTGCCTTTTGTGAGACAAGGCATCTTCCTAAGCAAATGTAATTTTAGAAAGATGCATAAGTGAACTTTCATGATAAAATATGTGACAATGTTCTCAAGTTGACACTACAATCTTCAGCCAAAGGGCTTTCAAAAATACACAATTCTTCACTTTCCTTCACTTGAACTTTCTCATATATTACCTAAACATAATCTGATTTATAGAGCCATTGATTACAAATGTAATCTGACATAAATTTTATTTGGAAAGCCCCCTCATATTTTATATAATGTTAGGAAAAAGAATTAGATAAAAAAAGATAGCATGTTCTTAAATATTAATCTGTGCATACTAATAAAACTATTACACAAGTTTAGTAATTCAATTTAAGAACATCGTTTCATGTATGCAAACCCTTCAAAATCACGGTCTACTGAATCAAGAAAATGTCTTCTTTTCTGCAGGTAATAAATATCGCTAAAAAGAAACTATTAAAAGTTTAAGTTATGAATGGGAATCTGAAAACAGAAGATGTAGCTATCTTATTTTTGAATGAGGTGGACTGCAAGCCAAAACTGATCAGAAGAGGCAAAGAAGGTCACTACATATTGGCTAAAGGATCAATTCAACCGGAAGAAATAACAATCATTAACACATATGCACTGAACACCCAACATAAAACAAGTATCACTGGACATACAAGATCAAGGAAACTTAAATATAACTATAATGTGGGACTGCAATAGCCCACTGTCACAAATAGACAGATCAACTAGACAAAAAATTTAAAGAAACATCAGAGTTGAATAAAACCTTGGAACAAATGAACTTAATAAATATCTACAAACCGAGTGTTCTACCCAATAACAGAGTATGCATTGTTCTTGGCAGCACATGGAACTGTCTCCAAAATAGGCCACATACTAGCCAATAAAGTATGCTTAAGTAAATACACAAATTTGAAATTATACCATGCTTATTACCAGATCATAGCACAATAAAACTAGAAATCAATGGCAAAAGAAACAACAGAAATTATGCAAAGGCACAGAAATTAAACTATACACTATTAAATAATCAGTGGGTTACAGAAGAAATTTAAAAAAAAGACACTTTTAGGAACTAGCTAATAATCCTAGCACAACATACCAGAATTTGTGGGACACAATGAAATTAATGCCGAGGAAAATTTATAGGTATTGATGAAGACATCACAAATACAGAGTACAGTTAAATAGCCTAATGATGCAGTTTGACATCCTAGAAAAACAAGAACAATCCAAACTCAAAGCTAGTACAAGGCAGGAAATTATAAAGTGGAAGTCAATGAAACTGAGACTAAAAATATATAGAGCAAATGAATCAAAGAGCTGGTTCTTCAAAAGAATAAACAAAATAAACAAACCTTTATACAATCTTATCACACCAAACAAAACAAATAAACAAACAAAAACCAAAAAGGGAAGACCCAAATAAATACAATTAGAAATGAAAAGATAAAAATCATAATGGACGCTGTCAAAATCCAGATGATTATTAGCAATTGCTTCTCAAAACTGTGTGTCAATGAACTAGAGAATTCAGAGGAAATTGATAGATTCCTAGAGAAATATGAATTACCAAAATTGAAACAAGGAGACACGAAAAGTCTGAATAACCCAATAGGAAATGAAATTGAAGCAGTAATAAAAGACCTACCAACTAAGAAATGCCCAGGTCCAGATACATTTTTATTGAATTCTACAAAAACTTCATGGAATCTCTACAACCAATAGTCATCAAGCTCTTTAAGGAAATTGAAAGGGAAAGAGAATTCCCAACATCATTCCTGGAAGGTAGCATTACCTTGATTCCAAAACCAGACAAAGACCCAATCAAACAGAGATAGGCCAATCTCTTTAATGAATATATGATAGATGCAAAAATCCCCAACAAAATACTGGCAAATGGGATGCAATAAATCTTCAAAAACACCATACATCATGACCAACTGAGCTTCGTTCCAGGGATGCAAGGATGGTTCAACATACACAAATTAATAAACATAATACAACACATAAATAGAAGCAAGGGCAAAAATCACATGATCATCTTGACAGACTCAGAAAAAGACTTTTACAAAATCCAAGATCTATTCATGATACAAACAACAAAAACAAATAATAACAACAAAAAAGCACTGAAAGAAATAGATATACGGGCTGGGGATTTAGCTCAGCAGCACAAGCGCCTGCCTGGCATGTGTGAGGTCATGAGTTCGATCCCCAGTACCAAAATAAGTAAATAAATAAATAAAAAAACAAAGAAAGAAAGAATGAAAATAGGTATAGAAGTATAGGAGAACCTTATCTCAATCTGGTAAAAAGCTATTTATGACCAACTTACTGTCAACATTATATTAAATGGGGAAAAACTGAAAACACTTCCTCTAAAATCAGGAATAAGACAAGGATATCAACTAGCAACATTCCTTTTCAATATACATGGAAACATTAACAATTAGACAAGAGAAGTAAGGGATATGTACAGGAAAGCAAGAAGTCAAATTATCATTATTTGCAGACAATATGATCATCTACATAGAAGACTCCAAAAAAGACCCACCAAGAGACTCCTAGAATTAATAACTAAATGCAGCAATATATCAAGGTATAAAATCAATGCACAAAAACTAATAGCATTTCCATACATCAATCATGAACTCACTGAAAAATAAATTAGGAAAAGTTATCATTCAAAATAGCACCAAGATAAATAGGATACTTCAGAATTAATGTAAGTAAGGAAGTGGAAGACCTCTACAATAAAAACTGTAGTAGTCTGAAATGAAACTATACTTCATCAGCAAATAGAAAAACACAACCTGTTTCCGGGTGGGCAAAACCAATACAGTTCAAATGGCCATACTTCCCAAAACTGATACACGAATTTAATGAAATCCCAGTCAAAACATCAACACCATTTTTCAGAACTGGAAAAAGCAACCTTAGAATTCACACAGTACCAGTAGAGACCCAGAATAGCAAAAGTAAGCCTGGGTAACAAGAGGAAAAGTCAGAGGTATGACAATCTGCAATGTCAAATTATATTACAAACTTAAAGTGATTAACCCCCATCCTCACCCCCCCAAAACAAAACAGCATGGTAATGGTATAAAAATAATTTGAGATTTGTTACCTCAGAATGTGAATCAGTGAAACAGTACAGAGGATGCAGAAACAGCCCTAAACTCATTGAACTTTGTGACCTTTGGCAAAGAGGCCAAAAACATACACACTAGAGGAAAGTTAGCCTCTTTAAAAAAGGTTCTGGGAAGATTGGCTTTCCACATGCAGAAGACTGAATTTCAATCCATCTGCCTCATCATGTCCTAAAATCAAAGTGGAACAAATACCTAAATGTTAAAATAGAACATTTAATCTGCTGGAAGATAAAATAAATAAAACTCTTGAACTCATAGACATAAGAAAAAATTTTCTGAACATAACTCTGATTGCACAGGAAATAGTACCAAAAATCAACAAATGAGATCACCTCAATTTTTTTTTTTTTTTGATATCGAACTTACGACCTCATACTTACCAGGCAGGTGCTTATGCCACTAATCTAAAAATGTAAATATCTTTTTTTAATCATATCAAATTTAAAAAGCATTTGCACAGCAAAAGAATCAACCACCAGAGAAAAGAAGCAAATCATAAAATGGAAAAACATTCAGCAGTACTGCTCAGACAGAGGACTAGTATCAGGAACATAAAAACAACTCAAAAATTAGATTTCCCAAAAACAGATTCCAATCAAAAAATGGGGAAGTTAAGTGAATAGAATAGACACTTCTCAGAAGTAAAATTGGGCAATAAATACATGAATAAATGTTCCACATAGTAGGCCATAAGAGAAATGCAAATTAAAACAACACTAAGACTTCATCTTACCCCAGAAAAAAATGCCATTATCAAGAAATCAAGCCAGGGGTACAGCTCAGTGGCATAAGCACCTGCCTGGCAAGCATAAGGTCCTGCATTCGATTCCTGATTTAAAAAAAAATCAAATAATAACAAATACTGATGAGGATATGAAGGCAAAGGGATCGTTTTTTATTGTTGGTGGGAATGCAAACTAGCACAATCACTATGAAAATCAGTATGAAGATTCCGCAAAAAACTAAAACTAGAAATTCCATTTGATCCAGCCAGTGCCCTTTTAGGTATCTTCCCAAAAGAGATGAAGACATCGTATCACAGTGATACATGCGAACCCATGTTTATGGCAGCACAGTTCATAATAGCTGGATCTTGGGAGCAGCCTACATGTCCGTCAGCAGATGAATGGATAAAGAAAATGTGCTATTTATACACTATAAAGGACTACTCTGTCATAAGAATAAATTGGAGTCCTTTGTAGGAAAGTGGATGTGTCTTGAGACCATAATGTTGTGAAATAAATCAGACACACAAGTTTAAATGTCATGAGGTTTCTCTTATATTTTGCTCTTTGCATCAAAATATATGCAAAGAGCAAAATGAAAGATAGACAATAGGAAGTAGGGAAACAGATCTTTCTCAAATGGGAAGGGGATCAAGAGATGGATGGAGGAGAGAAGGACGGGAGGAAAAGAGGATGAAAAAAGAGTTAAAATACGTTATGTACACGTGTTAATCCTTCATAAGGAATGTAAACATGATGTATTTTGAATATATGCTGATAAAAAATAATAAAGTTATGAACATGGTATTTGCCAAATCAGCCCACACAAGACTAGAGAAATTTAAAATTTGTAGTGTATAGATAGCAACAAGAAAACCCAAACTCTGAATAAGCAGTGATTTAATTGACTCAACAATGTGACCTAAAAGAAAAGTCATACAACTATTTCCCTCAGTCTCAAGGGAAATATTGAGGGATAAGGGAGCATTATGTCTGAAGTTTTTTCTCAGATGTGGGGGGAGAAAGAGAGAGAGAGAGAAAGGATCATAAAGTCAACGGAGAAAAATATTAACAATTGGTAAAGAAAACTGGGTAAAGGGTACAGGGGAACACTGTGAAAGGAATATTATAAAATATAATCTTGCAACTTCTGGGGTAAATTTGAAAACACTATTTTTTTTTTAAAGAATCAAGAAAGGGGTTCACTGTTGAAACTAACAGGCTACAGGGCAACAGCCTGAGTAGAATTAAGCACAAGGCACAAACAAGATGCAGAAGAAACAGAAATAGAAAAGGCACAACACCAAGCAAGGCGATATAATGCACACATACGATGAAAGAAGCAGATGAGTGCTTCTCAGAGATAGCCACTGACTCTGGTAAATGAATGAGCACTGTGGATAGAGTAAAAGCACTTCAAGGAACCTTTGAGAATAAAATGGAAGCTGAGGCTACAGCCTTCTGCAGAGGAACACAGAGCTCACTGCTTTGTGCACGCCCTGAGAGGTGAGGAGGAGGAAGTGTGCATAGGGGTTTAAGGACACATGATTATGTTTGTGATCTCTATTAAGTCCCAAAGAAGCAGTAAAATTGTCTATTGAATGAGGCAGCAAACACTCTGACAGAATAACCAGAAAATATCAAATGGATAAAAATTGTTTTCTAAAAACTATCACTCCCCACCTCCACCCTCAATACACACAAATCTACAATCCATACCAACAGCACCTACATTTGCATATAACAATACATGTATCTAACAGTCCACGCAGTATATGCAACACACATACCAGGAGTACATGTGAAACGATAGGTATGGCTACCAATTTAAAAGGTAAAAGATGGGCTGGGGATATAGCTCAGCAGCACAGCACCTGCTTGGCAAGCACGAGGCCCTGTTTGATTCCCAGTACCAAAAAAACGATTACTCACAGGATAAAAAGCCAATTTATGGCATCTAGTAAAGAAGTAGGGGGACACCCGGGGTAGAGCTGGAGTTGAAAAAGTAAAGCTGAGTTCTCTTATTCTTGGGCTCCGTAATTGTGAATTCACCTCACCAAAATATGTCACCTCAGAATCAGTACTCTACAGCACTTTGGAGGTCATTTGCTGACTGCTCTGGGAAGTGAAATTTTTGAGTTGCTGGTGCATGCTTGGCCTGAGGTCAAACAACATTCTGCCTTCCTGTTTTTGCTCTGGTACTATTAAAAGTGTCCTCTTCGCAGTCTGCTTAGTGACACAATGGAGCATTTTTGTGCTTTGTGGTTAGCAATTTTGCAGTGTGAAAAGGGCCCCAAGGCACAGTGTGGAAGTGCTGCCTGGTGCCCCTAAGTACAGGAAGTCTGCAAAGTGTTTTAGGATGTGCTGAGGACCAGCTTGATGGCACAAACAGGTAATGATTAATTTTTCAAAAAAATAAACTGAGAATCTGTCCTAGGCCAGTGACTGGCTTAAGGACAGATTAATCTTTAAACCAGTGGCCAGAGCTGAGGCCTGCAAAGAGCCTGTGAAGTTCTGGTGCCTCAAAACAAGATGACATGGCAGCTGTGGACTTTGACTCATGCAAATTCTGTCTAGCTCAGTAATCCAGTTAGCAGTCTGGTTACCAGTTAATCATGGTCTGTTCCTGTGTGCTTACCAAAAAAAATGCATAATTCCTCAATTCTCGAAACTTGACCATGTCAGCACTCCCCCCTGCTCACTTCCTGCAGCCCACCAGCACACCCCTCAATCCAGCTATACACCTAACAAAAGCCAATGACACCCATGCCTTGTGGTCTTAGTCTGCTGTTGGGCTTTGATCATCCCAATGCTCCTTGTAACTAAAATACGTGTTTTATGTTTTATTCTGTCGTTGTACCTCTGAGCAGGAGATCAATGGTCCTAAGCCTGGACCCCGATAAGGATGTGTCTGCCAGGTACTTTGTTCCAGCATGAGTCACAGTGCCATTGACCATGAGCTCTGAGTTGATAGATTGACAATGTATGCAGAAATGCACAAAATAGATTACGCATTGATAGGTGACCAGAGGCTTGCTGGAACCTACCCATCTTTTCCCTGGGAGTAGTGGTTTCATATTGGCTACTCCAGTGTGTTCATGGAGACTGGCCTCAAACAAGAGTCACCTGTACTTGGTTAGAAAAAAAGGTACCAAATCCAAGGGGGTTTGAGGACATAGTGTGGGGATGGAAACCAAGGGTTTTGTCAATGGAGGCATTTAAAGCTGAAAACGAGCATCACAGAACGTTAACCAGCATCGAGGGTCACTGATGTAGGCATTTGTTATTATTGGTAGTTGATTTCCTGAAATAAAACTCCTTCAAGGGCACCACAGTTGGGAGGGAAGGGACTACACAGGTGGAACCACCATTAAAAATTTGTTTCCACATGCTTCAGCATACATGTCCTAAGAGCTACATGTGAAATTGGCTGCAGGCTAACCATTACTTCATCAAAAACTAACTTGGAAAAGGGAGTAAATGTGACACAGCCACAGAGGGCCTCCACACACAACAGTGCTGCCCCATCTCAGCAGCAACTGTGGCACAGCGCTAGCATTGTAAGTTTTCATCAGCTTGAAAGAAACGTCCTGGATGTACATAGTCAGGACATGCTGTAGTTCAAAATGCTGGAGTATGACAGTTGATTTCCATCTAGCAGTTGATATCATTTCATAACAAAAGTATAAAGCCATGTTTCCATGTCAATTAGAAATCATGGCACCAAACAGATGTAATAGGATAGTTAGATACTCTGCCTCAAGATAAAGCAAAAAGATCGCCTTCCTAGTTATTTGTTTGTAATTACTGAATAATTAATACAGCTAAGTGTACTATTCAAATATCTCATTTCTCTACACAAAATGGAAAGAATACTATTGCCACATGACTGAGAAGAATGAAGCCGTCTGAGGTCTCTAGGAAAAGAACATTTGTGCATGCAAAGTATTCATTCAAGTAAAAGAACCCCTGGGGACACTGTCAATAGGTTTAGGAAATGGGAGGCATTGTGGACACAAAATTTTCTGCATCCTTTGCTTTAATCTAAAGGATGAATTAACTTATGCCAAGAATTTAATAAACACAAAAATGTTTGTCAAATACTACTATACTCACTTTTTTTGAATCATGAGGAAGTATTTCAATAGTTATCATTCCACCCTGAATTATAGAAGGATCTTGATTAACTAGAAGGGGGAGGGAAGAGGTTATTGTAATCTCATTATCTGAATTTTCTGATTGGTTGGAACTTATGCAGAAATGTCTTATTCCTGAAACTTCATAAATAGATCCCACAACCACTTGGGTGGTGTTCGGTAGAACATTACTATTGCTGATACATTTAATATCTATTGAACAGCCATGTTATAAGTGGTGCCATTGAATATTGTTTATTATTATTCTAAATTTCCATGGTGCTATAATTCTCTGAGAATAGTGAAGGTGCTGATCCTGGGTCTGGAAGTCTGAATAAATCTTGGGCACTGGACATACTCTATTGTCATTTACCTCTAAGTCTTAGAAAAGAAGGGAAATTGATTAACTACTAATACCAGGTCTATTTTAATACTTTAATATATAGTAGGTGCTCATATTGCTGTACTTTGATGAAAATCAGAGGTGTGGCAAAGTAATGAAGATCTTCTGGTCATGTGTTATTACCTAGCAACACTGAAAATTCTCTGCTTTGTGCAAGCAGTAATCCCACTTTTTGAGCTAAGAGTCACACCATATTCCAGACTGCCCACTGGCTCTTTAACTAACTGCTCCTAACTCATACAAAAGCATATCCTTTAAGGGCAAAAATGACCTCCAACTCCAGATAATTCCTTTGAATTACTGATTGTGAGAGTCAAAGCGTTTGGCTTCTAATTCGTTTTTCTTAAGACAGGCCATGCTTAATGAGACCCAGTCCCTTTGCTGTCACTGGTGTTTAACAGTATTTTCACATTGCAATTGACCATCAACATTTGGAGCCATCTGATAGTTTCTTGGATTCAGTCACACAACCAGTTCTTTAGGCTAACATTCATACTCTACCAATAAAATGGAAATTTAAAGAAACATTGAGGACAGAAAGGCTTCAGGTTTACATTTCATTTTCATGGATGAAAACTGAGATGAAAAAAGTGGATCATTAGGAAAGTGCATAAAATATTTGGAAATTCCAACAATAAAACATCTTTATATTAGTAAATGGGTTTATTGACATAACAATGAACATAACAATGTATGACATTTATTCGTTTCCCACTGAAACACTTTTCAGTGAAACTATTTTAAATAGAATACAGATCCAGGAATTAGGCATTTTTAGTGATGTTCTGCAGTTCAAAGAATGGGTAGTATACAAAACTAGAGGTCTTTTCCAGATTTTCAATGGGACTCAATATTCCACTGCTGTGAAAAAGAAACAGCTAAGAAAGGGAATCTCACTATGCATGAAAAGTAGCCAGGAATATGAAAGCTGTCAGATAGCCTGTAGGTGGAAAATAAGAGATCAACTCCACCTCTTCCATATACCCATATGCTCTGAATCTAAAACAAGGCCTGGCAGCAAACAAAGAATGACAGTCTATTTCCTGTGGTTTATTAAGTTTGGGCCCCACAGATAAGACTGCCAGAAAAGCTGCTGTAGCTTAAGTGATCTGGACATTTACTCATTTGAACATAAACAAAGACCAGCTAACTTAGCTTCCTGGATACCTGTTCACTGGTTGGGATGAGGGCAGTGCTGGCTAAACATAAATGGGTTGAAGGACCCCCCCCAGACTGTGATGGATTCCCTGAGACACCAGGACCCTCAGGGTTGGCGGCCCTAAACAGAAGACTGTTAGTCTTAGCACCATTGTAGTGGCCTCCACCCACGGTGCTCCACTGCCAATAAATCCACAGCCACAGTAAATATAACCACAGTGCATACCCTCTTAGTGACTGCTTGTTTAGACCACACACACAATTAGTAATGTAAACCCGACCACTACATTTAGTGATAAACATGTACTTCATAAATATCAGGGAACAAAAACTATCCTAGATAGCTCAAAACACTGAACAAGCAAAAGAGCCTAATCCTAAGTTTAAAATAAAAACACTGAAAAGAAATACTACAACTATTTACTAAAGATTTAATAACACGATAAAACATCGCGTAGTGGAAGGATTAATTTGAAAAATATGTAATTATTTCACAGTGAGGTTTAAGTATTCATAACAATCTTCTGGTTTTAGTAGAAACAGATACCCACTGATGTATTTCTTTTCACATTTGTTTTCCATAATTTTTTCCTGCCTACTATTTCATATAAAGAAAGGGATTAATGTGGTCAAAGACTGCACTATCAACCAACAATTACCTTTTGTTTTTGCTTTGCTGGGCATCAAACTGAGGGTCTCACACACACACCCTAAGCAGGTGCTCTACCACTGAGCTACTCCCAGCCTGGACAATTACCTTCTGCTTCCCCATTAGGAAATTACCTGTATCACTTAACTGTAACTCAGGAGAAGCAGGCACAGAACTAGTGTCACTGATAAAAATGCAATGAGCACATCGCATTTAGTCCCATCTGGACACACTGTCAGAAATGTGGTAAGTGAGCTATGCCAGGGTTCCCTAGGGGATCATCAGTTACATACATAGTACATTCTTTTATCAAATCTGGCATTGAAATTTCCTTTTCCATACTTACGTTAAAAAATAAAATTAAAACCACAGGCGCAACCCTGACAGAGAGGTCTTGCATGTAGCCTTCTCCTGAGAAAGTATATAAGTTTTAGTTACTGTCAAAGTCACCCAACGTGCTTACTCTGTTCACGTTAAAAGGAAAATAGTTGAATGGCCCAGTCCAACTAAAACAGTCTTCGAGTTTATCCGTCAGTTTGTTAAGTGTCACAGCTCTTCACATTGTTGAAGAAAACAATAGTGTTGGTTATTACTTAACCTTACGGTTTCCTGAATGCTCTATCAGTCAACATAAATGAGTTCCTAGGTGAGAGTGTTCCCACCTGTTTAAAACAACCTTCTTGGCAGAGACCACCAAACCAGTGGGGTCAGTTGCCAAGCCTCCTTTGTATTGGTGCTAAGTTCCTTTTTCCTTAAATAGAAACAAAACTCCTCTGTTTTGACACTGGGCAAATAGAGTATGCACCAGAATCCTTCGGGCCATGCTGGGGGAACAAGCACTCTCGTCTATCCCAAAGGCAGCCAGATTACTGCATTGCATCCAATACATGCGCCAACCCCTAGCTGTTCCAAGGCCTTTCATTTCTGCCCCCGCATCCACTATTTCCCTTCTACTGGCCTTAAGCACCAAGTACTACCCATGTACTTCACAAGTACTGGTGAGTGGCTCTCTATCCCACTCGCCTCTCTGGTAAAAGCCAAAAGGAGAACAGGAGATCTGATAAAGTAAGGCTTTCCCCTGAGGTGGGCTGAGGGGCTGCAGAGAGGCTCTGTAAGGCTGATGAGATGGTCTCCAGCAGGTCCTGCATCTAGTCCGCAAATCTTTGAAGGAGGTGGTCCTCCCGCCTCAAGCTGCCACCAGCGCCCCCGCCAGCGCTGTCCATGAAGCGGTCGCAGGGGAACTCGATGAGGTCAGCCTCGCTGAGTGCACACACGGTGGTGCGCGGCCGGTGCGACTGAAATCCGGAGAAGTCGGCAGAGACACCGGTGCCCATGGAGCGCAGCGGCCGTCGGGTGGAGTACATATGCCGAACGTGGACCGGGGCACCGCCCTTCCGCCTGGCCCGCAGCTTCCTTCGCAGCCAGCGCGACCCCCAGGCCGCCAAAGCTAGGAACACCAGCAGCGCGTTAACGGCCAGCAGCGCCAAAGTCAGCAGCTGATAGTCAACGCCACTTTGGCTATTAGGTTCCGGGAGAGTGACCAGTCCTACGCAGTGGTCTCTGGGGGCCACAGGACAGACTCGGCCCCCGAGCACACCTTCGACACACACTAGGTAGGGGGTGTCTCCGCGAAGCTCGCGCAGAGTGGCCGAGTCGCTGCGCTCGGGCAGGTAGACAAAGCGGTGGAACTTGGGCTTTTGGCCAAAGCGGTCGAAGAGCAGACGAAAGCGCGCGCCGCCCAGGGGCCGGGGGCTGCGGTGCGCACGAACGTCCCAGCGCACCGAGGCGCTGTTGGCGTCCACCGCCTCTACCGTCAGGTTGCACAGAATGAACTTATTGAAGTCACACGGATCAGACACCAGCGGCGGCAGACCAATCCCGCCGTCGGGCTGCGCACCGCGCTCCTGCTGCTCCGCGGCGGCCAGACGCTGCTTCGCTGGGCGCTGCCAGGGGCCGCGGGGCGGCAGTGACGCAAGGGCGGACTCGGCCGTCGGGGTGGGTTCCGCGCGGGCGGGGCCGGCTCGGGTCGGACGTCCCGCCTCGGGCTTCCCGTGCAGGTCCAGGGGCTGTGGAGCTGAGCCCACGGCAGGAGCTGTAGAGGGGCCCGCGGGCTGCAGGAGGCCTGGGCCCAGCCGGCTCAGCCTTAGAACACTGCGGTTGCTCACGAGCTCCCTGGCAGCAGTGTCCCAGGCCACCCCAGCTAAAATTCGCCCCCGTTGTTGGGGCAGCGGCTGTGGCTGCTGCTGCAACTCCTTTGTAAAATCTCCTGCAGGGGGCGTCGTCTCCTCCTCCCCAGCGAGGAGCCGCTGCCTGCTGTCCGAAGTCGGGGAGGCAGAGGGCGGGGCATCCACGCAGGACCCGTTCTGCAGCTGCTGCTCATCCAGGTAATCCAAATACTTGCCTCGCAAGGAAGGGGGATGGCGACACTGTACGAAAACGGTGAGGAGCCGGCCCTGCGAGTGCCAGTCGCCCATCCAGCGCTTCAGACCCCGTAGGCGGCAGTCACAGGTCCAGCCGTTGCCGTCTAGATCCAGTCGGTAGAGGGCCGGGCTGGCAGCGAAAATGTCCCCCGAGAGGGCACTGAGCGCGTTGTCGCGTAGGCTGAGTTCGCGCAGTCGGCCCAGGTGGCCGAAGATGGCAGGGTGCAGGGCAGACAGCTCATTGTCACTTAGGTCCAGCGCCTCCAGACTGTGCAGAGGTTCCAGCAACGCCAGTGGAAGTTGGCTCAGCCGATTGCCCTCGAGGCGCAGCTCGCGCAGGGCCTCCAACCCCCAAAAGGCCTCAGGCGCGAGGTGCATGAGCTGGTTGCCCCTGAGCGAGAGCAGGCCGAGGCGTGGCAGGTGCTGGAAGACGCGCGGCCCGAGGTGCTGCAGGCTGTTGGCTGAGAGGATGAGAGTGGAGAGGGAGCGCAGCGGTGCGAAGGTGGCTGCGTGGCGCAGGGAAGGCTGCAGCTCGTTGGCAGACAGGTTGAGGAAGCGCAGCTTGCCCAGCTGGGCAAAGGCATTCTTGCCCAGGAAGCGGATCCGATTAGACTCTAGATGTAGGTACAGCAGGTTGCCCAGCGGGGCGAAGACTGCGTCTGGCAGCGCCTCCAGGGCGTTCCCATCCAACCGCAGTTTGACCAGACTCTCCAAGCCCTCGAAGGAACCGCGGTTTAGGCGGCTGATCTCGTTGCCGTTGGCATAGAGGATGCGCAGTTTGCGCAGCGGGGTCAGCGTGCCGGGAGCGAGCGCCTGCAAGAGGTTGTTTCCCAGGTAGAGCTCCTCCAGCCGGGAGAGCTTCTCAAAGGTCTTGGGGTGCAGAGAGCGGATCTGGTTGTACTGCAAGTCCAACCGTCTGAGCTGCCCCAGGCGGTGGAAGTCGAAGGCGGTGATATTAGTTATGAAGTTGCCTCCGAGGCTGTAGGTGAGCACGTCCTGGGGGCTAGGCAGCGAGCTGGTTTTGGGCACTGCGCGGAGCCCCCTGTTGGTGCACAGGAGGTGCTGGGGGTGCTGGCAGTCACAGCGCTCGGGGCACACCGGCTCAGTCCGCGGCGGGAGCGCGAGGCAGCCGCACACCACGAGCAGGAAGCGCACGGCGCGGACAGCCTCCATCGCCGCCCGCCCTGCGTGCTGCGACCCGATCGTCCTCTTAGCCCGCCGGCTCCGTGGCTCCTCCGCATTCCCCTTGGCCTGGCCAGAGTCACTAAATGGCCTCTTTCGGACTTCACTGCGCAGTGCAGCCCCTCCTCCGCTCTTTGTCCGGTGGCTGGCCCTTGTCTCTGCGGGCGGGCTTCTCCGGGCCAAGTTAGGCGGCGCAGAGCGCTCCGCTAGCTCCGGGTGCTACTTGTTGCATTTCTGCAGAGAAGTGTTTCTCCGGGTGTGCGTCGGGGACGGGGGAGGGAGCAAGCCCTGGTGCTTTTTGTTTGCAGCGGAGTCCGGAGAGCTGGATTCCCTGGAGCGGATTCTCCCGCCGAGCGGATTCCCCAGCTGCAGGAGGGAGCCCTTCCAAGAGCTCCTCGGGGGCGCGGCTTCGCTGTGGAGCCCCGGGGGCTCGGTCCCCCGCAGCCGGCGCCTCTTAGGTCTTGGTCCCGAACTAGGAGCGCAGCGCGGGTGGAACCGCCCGGCGAGCGCAGGCTGCGTCCGGAAGGGACCCAACTCGGCGAGTAGCGAGCAAACCGGGCGGAAATCGTTCTTCCCACACGCTGTCCCCCGGGGACGCGGGCGGAGAAAAAGGAGACGGCGGAGGGAGGACAGACCCCGGCAGAGGGAGGAGGAAACACTAACTGGCTCCGCGTCTAGTCAGCTCGAGCCCAGGACGCCAAGTGAGAAAAGTAGGGATTAAAAACAGCTGTACGGGTCGCACACGCAGGGCTGGGGGCGGGGATGGATTACCGGGCGAGCAAACGGGATTTGCAGACAGAAACCTTTTTATTTTAGGCGAGTACACCAGCCGCTGCGGCGCTGTGGGGAGCACGCCTCGCCTTTCCATTCTAACTCGCTGGCTCTTCCAGGGGCCGGGAAGTTTGCGGGGAAAACACAGGGTTGACGGAAGAAGACTGTCAGTTGCTCACCGACAGTCTTCTTCCATCAACCCTGTGTTTTCCCCCGCAAACTTCCCGGAGAAGGCTGGCGAACCCAGCGCTGCCCAAACTTGCCACGGGCCGGCCCTATGAAACTACTATCTGTAACACAACCCCCCCATCCCCGCTCCTGCTTTATACCTGGGTTTGCAGTGCTCTTCAAAGTCTTTAGGTTCAGAAGTGCTCAGGCCTGGCTTGTTTGGAGGAGACACAATTTATTATCAATTGGGAATGACGCATTTTACCAGTGGCTCCTTGAGGGGAGCCCTACTGAGAATGAGAATGGGCAAGAGATAGCTCTTAATGTTGTAATCCCAGCGCTCTAGGACACTGAGGCAGGAGGATAGCCTTCTGCAGCCCACCTTGTTTAGCTAACCAACTAAACCACTTGGTAAGACCGTGTGTCAACAAAACAAAACTTTGTGTATGCAGGCTGTCTTGTCAAAAATAGCAGGTCGTTCTCATCCATGGTGTTCAGAAAATGTTAATTTTTTAGATTTTACTTTGAACAACTGCAGGGGAAATAAAGAGACATCCTTACCCCAAGGCTGACATCTATCTAGTGGAAGGGCCAATATTTGGAAAGTCTATTAAAATATAAGGCCATGAGAAAGCCACAAAGACTTGATTGTTTTTTAAAATAATTCCAGTGTTTCATTGCCCCAGTGAGCAATTAATACAGGAAAGCAATAGAAGCTGACTTAAAATTTAGAGAAAGATGAGATCCCTGGCAGGGTGGAAGCAAAGACTTCATGGATAATCAGGGAATTTAACTTCGCAGGGAGATGGGTGAAGTAGAGAGAAAGAAAAGTCCTGTCAGGGGGCAGTGTATCAGCCGGCTTTACTTGTGATTTGCTTTGAGTTGTGAATCAAAGCTGAACTTGGGGAACTGAGTGTCTCTTTTTTACCAAGATGAAATATGAAGTTCCCCAGATGGTTTGGCTTTTAGTTCTTTTTGTGAGAACCTTCTGACATCTCTTTAGTTCTTGACTTCTTTGGAAGTGTGGCTGCTGCAAGGAGGGGACCCATGCTTGTGCTGTGTAGCACAAGTTCAGAGCTCTCCTGATCTAGGCCAAAAAAGTTGTCAGGAGGACCTTCAACCTTTGCCAGCAACAGAAATGATCCAAGGATTTCAGAGGAAAGACTACTTGAAGAATGCTGTCTTCCTAGTTGAACCCAGGTATGTACTGAATAGAGTTGATCCACCCACAGCCTCCTGGATGGGGAACATGTTGAAAGCTGAGAGAAGCCTGGTAAAGGAAGAGGAACAGCAGAAATGAGATCTCACCCCTTTCATAAGCCTCTTCTCTTCTGGACCCTTTGCAGAAAACTTACCAAGAGCCACTTGAATTTGATTAATCATCCATCACTTATAGATACCTCTGATTTACACAGTTATCAGAACTCTGAAATTCAGTGTTCAGTATTTTTTGCCATTTGTACTTTGGTATAATCACCCAATGTGTAGTATTTCCACCAGTAGTCCTGGATTGCTGTTGGTAAAATAACATTGTGCATCGTTTCTTGTCAAAAGATAATTGCTCTTCCAACATGTCCCAATTTCTTGAAACACCCGATCTGCTGCATGTAGTTGACACTGTTTAAATGACTATAGCATTGCATACTTCAAGTAAGTGTGGAGTTTCCCATAGGTGTTGCTCATAGCCTCCATCCAGATTCAGGGAGACTACGGTTTTGAAATCTACAGATAAAGTGACAACACGCTTTTGCATGAAAGTTTTTTTTTTTTCGTCAAAAAGTATGACTGCCTTCTTTTAAATAAATGTTCATTTTTAAGGGCATGTGGCCTGGGTCTGACTTTACAAATGAATTATATTTAAATATTTCCGAGTAAATTGATGTGGTATCTTTACATGTCACTGTGGCTTCCTTTTCTTTAGTGCTGCAGACTCGGGTGTTTGAGTTATTTTCAGCCCATTTTCTTTTAGGCATTACAGTGAAATTTTATTTAAATCCAATGGTACTTAAAGCCCCTGGTAGTGAAAAATTGTAACAGCAACTGCAAAATTGCATTTGCTTAGAATCCTTATTGCTGCTGATGAACAAAAGAAAAGTGATTAGTGAGAACTTGCCTTGTGCCAGATCTTAGGATGAGGATGGGCATGAGTGGTTGATAAGCTGCAGAGCTAGAACTCAGGGCAGCTTAGTGGAAAGGCTGATAATCAGGGACAGGTGACAGCAGGTGAAAAGAACTGAGGGGTGGAGCCTGGTCAAAGAACACCTGACCTGGCCCAGGAAGGCTTCCCAAGTAGGAGAAGTTTATGCAGAGCTTGAGGTGAATGGTATTACCTAGCCAGGGCTAAGCCAGCACTCACGGAGAAGAAGCCTAAAAACACATGAGAGAGAGATTTGGGAACTTCCACATCTTCCACCGTCTTCTTTGGGGTGACATTTGTTAACATTTACATTCTTTAACAGCGTCAGACAACCTAGCTTGAACAATGGCCTGAAATAAATATTCTTTTGATCCCATGTGAGGATTTCACCAGGCAACTGAACGCATCAAATTTGCACTGCCACATGCAGAAGAATCACTGCCTAAATAAACAAAGTGGGTATTATACAAGGAGAATGTCTTCCCGGCTCTTGTCTTCTAAGTCCTTCAAATCTGTGACAGTGATATCACAGGGTTGCACAAGTGTGGACAGTGCATCCAGACCATAGTATTTACCTATGAGCATATACATAGGCATCATACAGCGCCACCCTTGACCAGGGCAATGTGGGTTCCCACCCTGTACTCTATGCTTTCAAAGGCCATATTCTAGTCTTTTGGCAATGCTGTTCCTCCTCAGAACCTTTTAGGGGTGTCCTGCCACAGCCCAAAGCCCCAACTCAGCTAAGTGTTCTGGGCCCCTGGAATTCTCAGTACAGTTCCCTAAATCTGCCTGGGCTTGGTCCCATCATTCTCCTGGGAACTGGTCACATGAAAAGTGTATATTCCCCTAGGGCCCAGAGAATCCCTAGAGGCAGCTGTATAAGAAAAAGCTGGAGCTGCATCCTGGGTTTCCCTGTGATAACGCAGGGACGAGAGCTGGAAAGAGGGGCTCAGGCCTCCTTTAACCTCATATTGAGAAGTGCTTTGGGAGTAGAAAGAAAGCAAGCAGAAAAATTATAGGAGTTTGAAAGAAAGCACGTTTAGGGAGATGTAAACTCTCCTTTATCATAACATAGGCTAAACCTAATTTTCTATGAAAAATAATGCTCTTTAGTAAAAGTAAGGGCATAGCCATCTCCATCAAAATAATTATCTCTTAACAAAGGGGTGTCTTTGTTAATGGATCGATCCAGGCTTGATTAGGTTCCAGGACTTTCAAGTATTGATTACATTTAAATGTATAATTAGCATAATCACAACCGGAAATCCAGGAAGGAATGTTACTCAAAAGTAAAACTCTTTTTCATATTTCATTTTGGGAAGCTTGCACTTTAAATTTCAAATGCACTGGGCTGTAGTTTCAGAGGTCAGATGCACAGACAGACGAGTTCAGGCTGGTTCTGTGACATGTAAGCGTGGTGTAAGAACTCTCAGTGCTCTTGCCCAGGCTTGGCATCTTCTTGGTCTTGCCAGGGATATACGCCTATGTTTTCCCAAGGAGCTTGTCATTTCCTTTGACTTCACCTATAGTGCCATGAAGGATTCCAGGCCATATCTTCAGTAGTGCCTGGAGCTGTTACAAGTTAGCCCAAGCACTGCCTTGGTGCAAGATGGGTTAGGGGAGGAGAACTGCGGCCAAGCTCCGCCTGCAGAGGGATCAGGAGGTAGAAGCCACCAACCCTGCTGGAACTTACCCAGGGCAGCCTGTAGGGGTAGCAGCTGTTTCCTCATCCTTGTGAGCCAACTCCAGGCCGGCAGTGTGGCCCCTGACAAAGATGGAGTAGGAAACTGGAGAGTCCCCAGGGGTCTCTCTGCATGTCAGTAGATTATTCCCAGAGTTATTGTTCTCTGTGTAAATCAGCTCATCTTAATCCCAGCCTGTGGGACATGTTCCTTTTCCTTGGAGAACTGGAATGTGAATGAGACAACTGCTGCTTTACAGAATATCTGCCAGTGCTCCTTTTGAGAAATACACAAATGCAGGTCTCTGGCTAGGTATCAGCCTTATTAAATCAGAATCTCTTGGCAGTAAAGTCACAGCATCCATGGTTGTAAATTCACTAGATGGTTTTTATGTCGCTCAGGGTTTGAGAAAACTAATAGATGGTACTTCAAAACGTCTAATTATAATCAGCTAATCATACAGGTTAGAAATTTCTAATCTGAAATGCTTGGAACCAGGTGCATTTCAGATTCTGGAGTTTTCATATTCTGAAATGTTTCCATAGATGTTTTTACAGGTTGAGCATCCCTAATCCAAAAATCCAAAATTTGAAATGCTCTAAAATCTGAAATTTTTTCAACAAAAACTCAGGTTTTAGTGTTTCAGATTTTACATTTGTGGATGATCAATCTCTAATAGCAGTCATAATAACTGACGTTTCTGTGGTACAAAACTGAATACCAGGTAGTGATCTGAGGAGCTAACATAAAAGGATTCATTTGTTTTGGTAGCTGCACTGTAAGGTAGAAACTTCGAGATATTAAATTTTCTGTTATTGGGACACAGTGCCCAACACTGACAGCTTGAAGGAGAAGTTTAGTTTAACTCATGGTTTTGGGGGATTCAGTCCATCATCTAAAGTAGGAACATCACAGCAGAAGGTTGTGATGAGGAAAGCTGCTTGGTTCATGGCAACCAGGAAGCGCAGCATGGAAAAAGCACCTGAGAGGAAAACAGTGAGACCAGACATGGATCCTAAGATCACCCCTCCCTGTCTCACCCAGACACGCTCAAAGGGTACTCCCTCAGTTTTCCAGGTGGGTGCCAAACTGACTGTCCTACCAACCACATATGATTATCCCTATTTTACAATGGTAGTCTTGACAACTACAGGCTTAGCACATAGAACCTTCAGAACGGGGCCTACAGACTTGACTTAGCACATCCCAGGTATCGCCTGGTATAAACTGAAGTTTAGGAAGCACTGACCCTTTTAAGAACTTGTTGAGGTACTTCAATATTTTCTTTGCTAGGAGAAAAGTGGAGTGAGACAAGACCCACATCTTCAGAGCGCTCAGCATTACTGAGAAGATAAATGTTTATACACCAGTGACCCAGCAGACAGTGCCATCATAGGTAAAAATGATGTAATAGTACATTTTTTTGAAAGGAAAATAATAGAGAACTAAAACCTTTATAGAAAGCAAACACTCTGTATATTTCAGACCCTTTACAATGTGAATGCTCCAACGCTCTGGATTTTTACATCTGAGGAAAATTTATCAGTCCAAAGAAGCTTGATTATTTGAAGTCAAAATGTATAAACAGTGTATCTACGAGAACTATAGTGAACTGTAGACTGTCTGGAAAACCAAAAAGGAGAGGCAGATGTTGACTGAACATAATGACTTAGGAAATAAGGCAAATCCACAGGCTGTTTATGGTTACAGTATACAGTTTGTTTATATGTAACTGAAATTTTATAATAGCAATATAATGTTGTTTTCCCTACAATGAAATGGAGTCAGTAGCCTAAGGAAATGCTCCAGGCATAAAAGTATCTTTACTTTTAAGTACTAAAATATTTGTCATCTCTAAGAACCAGACTTGCAGCTGTACTTTATGGTACTACTTTCTACTATTCTCTTACTTGAGTTTCTACATGCTCCACTAATGATATTTATTTATAACCTTGCTTTATTTCATTTTGGGGCCACTCAGTAACAAATATCGAATTTTTAAAGGTTTCATAAAATTAAAAAGAATGTTAGTAGTCGTTGGCTTTAGATGATGAAAAAATAGTTTTTAATGTCACCCTACTTTTTCATGTTTTCTCAGTATATATAATTACTGTTTTTTTGAAATTATTTTTTAAAAACCAAAATGTTTTTTATCTCTGCTACCTGGTTTCATACTAATATAAATATCAACTAGATGAGGCTTATTCCATATCCCCATTTTTTTTATTTTAAAGAGAAATAAAACAGAAAAATCAAGAAGCAAGCAATTAAAAGCAACAACAGAAGCAAAATGACAACAACAACAACAACAAAACCAATGGCAATATAGGATTTCAAAACAAGATGATAGGAATTTAACAATTGTTATTATATTGCATATTGGTATCTTCAAAGTAATTGCTCAGGCTACCAGATACAGACATGCAAGATTGATCAAACAATAAAATTACCCTTTGAGCAGATTCTTTACCTTTTACTATTTCTATTGTAACTTTTGGGTCTTACTTACTTTTTCAGTTTTTTACACTAGTGAGATTTATATCCCCAATTTTGAGAAGAGGATGCTGAGAGCTGGAGGAGTTAATGAACTTCTGGAACAATCTGCTGCCGTGCTGGCAGAGTGTAGATCACCACCTGAACTGTGGGGATCTGACCTCAGGTTTTTTGCAGATGGCCCTTCAAAGACTCATTATTAGCATTCACCTATCTGTACAACTAATGGGTCTAGTTGAGGGGGATATGCAAAGTATATTCACTGACTGGTACAGTAAGGCATTGGCCAGGTAGCTGTTGGCACTGACTATGCAGGAGGGACAGCAGCTGCGAAAAACCTGCCCAGCTGTGCTGTGGCCTGCCTGCTGCACAAGAACTCCCCTGCACTTGATTAGCCAGCCTTGCTTTTTTTCTTTTTCTTTCCTTCCTTCCTTCCTTTCCTTGGTGCTTTCTTCCTTTTCCTTCTCCCTTCTTTCTTCCTTCCTGCCTTTTTTTCAGCTCTGGGGATTGTACCCACAACTTTTACACTAAGCTGCATCACCAGACAAGACCCTCTTTCCACTTAAAAAAAAGTTTTTTTTGGGGGGTGGGGTGGGGATAGAGTTTGCTAAGTTGCTGAGTTGCACAGGCTGGTCTTGAACTTTTGATCCTCCTGCCTCAACTTCCAAGGCAGGTGTAGTGAGATCTGGAAAGGAAAGGAGAGAGAAGGGGAGGGAAGGGGACTGGAGGGGAAGTGAGTGGAGGGGCAGAAAAGGGAGGGGGAAGGAAAGAAAGAAAAAAGAAGAGAAAGAAAGAAAAGACAAGAAAGGGAGGAAGAGGAGGGGTAGGAGGAAAGGAGT